>KN471687.1:30381-57467 GCA_000787095.1 Periophthalmodon schlosseri
AGTACATACGCATATTTATACCACACAGATAAGAATTACATGAACCAGAAAACCAGTTTAGACTCGTTAAAGGAGCACAAGGCCAAAACATTTCTTGGGTCACTGGGTCTGCATACATGTAACCAGTCTATATGACAAAGTACAGGGTATTAGGTAAAACACTGTAAGTAAAGATTTCCATAACACTGTACTATAATGTATGGTATCTCAGCAATGCTAAAAATAATCAAACTTGCACCAAAGCACTCCTTTTTTTCTTCTCCACCTCCTCCTCCACCACATTCTGGTCACCAATTGTCCTTTATCTCCAAAGTTAGTTTTGTCTTTCAGAACTTTAAATGTGTGTTTAAACATTGGCTAAAAGCTTTGTTTACAGTGTGAAGCACGCACTGCCACCGGGTCAGCTGCCTCAATGATCTGCTCTTGCCAGTGTTTGCCTTTGTACAAACCTTTAGTATTGTTTTCAGTAGAAATAATGAGCTGCACTTTTTAGCATATGACTTCATAGCTATTCTCAGTCAAAAGTTCGAACACGCTTTCTCATGCAATGTTTTATCTTTATGTTTTTTTGCAGATACAGTAGATACTTAGACAAACTCTACTTGTAGTTTTCAGTTGTAGAATGTGATGATGTCATACTCCTGTTGGACAAGAGCCAGAATTCCCTATTGATTACACGGTACTTTGAAACAAAATATCCAAAAGGTAAATTTGCAGATGCTGAGCCTGGTATTTTCAATTATTGACTAAATCCAAGAACTCACTGTATTACAAAATAATTTCGTATTTTAACAACATTAATTTTAGCTGCCCCCATCGGTATAAATTAATATTGGCCTATAGAATGTTGTGCTGTCATCTGAAACCCAACAATTGATCCACAAGGAAAATTAATTGGACACAGTAGCTCATACATCACAATATAATAACAAAGAGTAAAAAGTATAAATCGATGGCCTCCTAACATAGTTGCCATTTTTTGGCCAAATTGAGTTATTTGTATAACTCTGCAGACTCTGCTGCATCTGTAGGTGGCTCCGTCCTTGACCAATCAAAAAGATTTTTACAGCCAAAAAATACTTTCTGCCAAAGTCATCTTCTTGACTTTGGCGGTGTGTGTGCTATTGGAACGCATTGTAGTCCCTGTAAAATCTGTCTTTCTGACTAAGTTTTTATCTTCAAATTGTCTTTAAATTCTACATACTGAAGACATCAAAAGTATGAAACAAGATGTGTGTCGATATTGTCTCCTTAGAATTATCAGGTTCTGTTTGCATTGTAGGCAGTTCTAGGTAGTTTAAACTTCGGACCCCTCAGAGCACAAAGAAGACAAGAAATGGGTTTTTGCTCATATAAACCTAAAAAAAATCTACCAAACCCTAGAAAATCTTGATAAAACTGTGCAATTGCTCAGGAACAAGAATGAACAACTCAATTTTGACAAAAACATCAGATAGAACATTATAGCTCTAAGGGGATGATGAAAAAAAAGTTAAACAATTAAATATGTTTTACATTTTAGATTCCAATTCCTCAAAGTAGCCACCCTTTGCTTCGTTGACATCACTATAAACCCTTGGCTTTCTCTCAATGAGCTTCATGATGACGTCACCTGAAATGGTTGACCTTCATTCGTTCATTAGTGGAATGCCAAGAGTGTGCAAAGGGTCACTATTTTGAAGAATCTACAATTTTGAGTTATTTCACACTTGTT
The DNA here is from genome assembly GCA_000787095.1 of Periophthalmodon schlosseri. Classification (NCBI taxonomy): domain Eukaryota; kingdom Metazoa; phylum Chordata; class Actinopteri; order Gobiiformes; family Gobiidae; genus Periophthalmodon; species Periophthalmodon schlosseri. The sequence goes on from KN471687.1 coordinate 32,096, forward strand.
TGTTTATTACATCCAATATGAGTTCATTCATAGTTTTGACGCTTTCAGTGAGACTCTACAATGTAAACAGTCATGAAAAAACATTACACGAAAAAGTGCGTCCAAACTTTTGACTGGTAGTGTAATTTTGTCATAGGCATAAAAACCATGAAGAGAGTCAGACTCTATCCCTCCTCTGTCACAACTCTCCTCCGCTGACCCCAATCAGCACCTTTCTAATTCCCCATCCCTCCGCTCCCTTCCACTACAATGCACTCCTCATTGTTGCTGACAGTACTGCACTAAACCGCAGCCCCGATCTTCACCCCGTCTCGCAATCTGTCATTTAGCGCTAACGAATCCACCCAGAAAGGCGACTTATTATTAGAACTGGCAACAACACATGCATTGTATTAGCGGCAAATAGACTCCGCTCCCCAAACGGAATATTGAAATGCAGCAAAATGAGATGTAAAAAAGTCAGAGATAGGAGCGTCGCAAAGGAGGCCAGTTAATTAAATGTCCTACGTGGGGATTACAAAGCGGTATTTGGCCCCGGTTGGTCCATCCGTAATCTGTTGAAATGGAAAGCTGCCGCATCCTAAGTGACTTTTCACATTTTTAACAGGGAAACGCCAATTAAAGTGAAGGATGAGGGGGGAGAGAGGAGCCGGATCAAGTTATTGTTGTAATACTAATTGCGAATGATACAAATGGTTAGCTACTAGAATGAAAATCCATAAGTACACTATAATTGCAACGGGCTCGAGCAACTTGCGAAAGCTTAATTTTGAGATGGAAAATTTGCTGTCAATTAAGAAGCAGTAGCGTTACAGCGTTTGCAATTTAGAACAAGTTGGATATTGATTTTTACATGACTGTAGAGTTAATAGGTCACACGCATGGGCCTTGTAGTCTGTGCATTTTATATAACAGCCTGGAGCCACAAGTTAAGTATGCACTGTATAATGATCACTTAACATGTATTATTTATCACAATGGTGCTTTCTATGTTTGTAAATGAAAGGGTCACAGGAGAGGATGTCATTAATGTAGACTTTCAATATTGAAATCAGTTTTTTTTTAGAATCCATTTACACCATGAAATAAGGAACAGGGTTGTCAAAAGTATCAAAAATCAGATGCTAATTGGTACTAAAACAAGTACTGAAACTAGATACTCATTTGAGCAGGTATCGATACAAAAAAAAGTCACATTCACAGGGCAGAAATTAACCTTTCCTGGATAGTTTTAGCATGATCTTGAGCTGTATCTGAACAAGTATAAGACCACATAAACTAGTATACACCAATGGACCACTATGGAACATGTCTGCGTCATCCCTCAGTCGTCCAGGTATGAGCCAAAGTAAAAAAAATATATAAAATCTGTCAACTGGACAAAAAGTTGTTGGAGCACTATGGAACCTACTTGGATGACTGAAGGATTACACAGATATGAGGCCACATGGTAATATAAAAGAAAGTGCTACGATTTAATGTTGGAAAAAAAACATGGTATTGTCCAATTCATTTATTATCTGTGTAGTATCGGAATCGGTATCGAGTTTATTAGTATCGAAATTGAGTTTGCAATTTTAATATCATGACAACGCTAATAAGGAATGCAAGACAAACCAACAGGCCTGTCTGTGTTGCATTTAAAATAGTTGTTGGGGGGAAAAACAGGTGTAACAATTCATTTATAAATAAAAAAGAAATAATAAAATAGATATCAACTGAATAGCTAAGTAGAAAAATGATCAAAATTGGTCCTTCGGTGTTTTTAAACATTGTTATTATAAGTCATGTTGTCTTTGACTTAAAAATTGTCCAAATTATCAAAGATTTTAAGTTTTAAAAATGTAAAATACTAAACTATCTTACAAGCTTGGTAAACTGAAACGCTGGATTGTCCCCATGCACCGTAACAAAGAAATGTGCTACCTAACAAAACAGTCATTTCAAGTCTCTAATGGCTCTTCAAATAAAAGCCATCATACCACTCACTACCATGCCCTTGCTGCTCAGAACTGACCAGTGAACAAAAGTTTGCACCGGCTCAAAATGAGAAGTAGTGGGACACATCAGGGATCCATTTGGGAGCTGAAAGGGGCCAAAAACACCAGGCATTCTGTTTTCAAGCCGCGCCAAATGACCCAAGCAACCCTCAAACTAGCTCAAATCTCTCCTCTATACCTCCACCACATCTGGACCTGAATTAGACCCCGCTAGAGTCTGGACAGCCGGGATGACACTTCCAGTAAATAGCCTATTCCGTGTCCACTTCTCGTCCTGCTTGGCCTCCCCATAGCCTGTAATGAGTCTTCCTGAGATTAGTCTGCTCCTCCACTTTTCACATGAGAGAGAGCCACCATGATACGTTCCTATTGTTTACAACCTCCACTGTTTCACTCCACTTAAGGCGGCATTAAGCTCTATACCCCAGGTGATCCAAAACCTATTCACAATGGAAAGACAATATGTCGCCTCCTTAAGTATTGGCTAATTAGGGAATCCTTTAATTAACTGTAAGCGTTCCAATCGGACTTTTACAGTTGAGTTGAAGTAATCCAATGATCTCGGGGTTTATTGGGTCTTATTTTGGCGTTGGGGGATTTGGAGAAGATTACAAGCATCTGCCTCTTGTCTTCATGTGCTAAACTTTGCATGACTTTTGAGTGCACGGAAGGAATTCATTAAAACTATGGAGGAGCAAAGTGCAAGGAGGAAACGAGTACATATTCCCAAGTCAAACGAGGTTGTTTATAAGTTGCAATTGCTGTAGAGTTGTATTGGAGTGTACTTGAGGTGGCAGGTTGAAAACAGAATGTAAAATAGTTCTTTAATAGAGGCAGGTCTTCAGGTGGTGGAAGTATATCACCTTGTGTGGTTGTTATATTGAAATATGCTTCCTGGAATACAAAAAGAAGTTGACTGTTTACCACTGGATTCTGATGGTGTAGAAATGTATGGTCTTTTTTTGTAATTTTTGGGGTCAAACATGGTCAGAGTCTATTCAACGACTTTGGTAGAGCTGTTACAATAACAGAAACCGTTGGATCCACTATTCCACTCTGCTCTTCGTTTTATTACAGGTGATGGATTTGAAACTCATCACTGTATAAAAAAGTGGGTTGGCCATCACCGTCTGTTAGAAGAGAACAGCACTGTATGAAATGTATCTATAAGGGACTACTAAAAAACTGCCAGAAAACCTCATAAGGTAATAACGTAAGATTTGAGCTGTTGAGGGTTGAATAAATAACTTCTATGGCTAATTATCAGTTCATTCTGCCATTGGTTGCTGCTCAGACTTTTTAATGATGCCGTCTATTTAAAAATTGGTTTACTGGCGTTATCTTGCTTTGTGGCACTGGCATAAAGTAGTTAATCGCGATATTTCTCCGTAGCAATATATTGAGCTTCAAAATGTGTTATCAAGAGAGGCCTAGACTTTGGGCTTCTGGTGGACCCTACGCTTTGCTTGTAAATATGAAAAATGGCTAGATGTCCTTCAAACTCAACAATTTATCTAAACCGTGGCCTAGCACCAAAGTATATCTCCCATATGTTAGTGCCATATGAACCATCTCACAATTTGTGGACCTCAGGGACCGGCCTCCTGCTGGTGCCCAGAGTCAGGACTAAACATGGAGAGTCAGCGTTTCAGTTTTATGCAGGCGTTTTTACAGGCCTCTACTACTCAAAACGGTTCTGTTTAGCAGTGCATATAACTAAAAGGTTTTTATTCTGCAATGTTAATTTTATGATGATTATTTGTGTTTTGATTTGTTTGTATTGCGATTTTAACGCCTTTCTTATTCTGTAAAGCACTTTGAATTACTTTGAGTACGGATTGTGCTATGCAAATAAACTTGCTTTGCCTTGCCTAAACAATGAGGAATTATACTGACAAAATAGCATATTGTCACAGGTATCAGATCACAATTTGATTTTTATCACCAATCTGTCCAGTGGTCTCAAGTCAATATAGCCACACAATGGAACTGTTGTCGAAAAACCAAACACAGGGTCTGAACAAAACTCCCTCACCTGTCACGCGGCTGGTTTTCATTACACACCGCTCCATCACAGACAAACGGCTGTCAGACAGTGAATCACTACAGAGGAGGACAGACACGAGACAATGCCATGTCAATAACCAACTGCTACTGTTTCCTGCACTTAATATCACTCCAACTATAATTTATTAGTGATGTTGTTACACAAAAAAGTCTAACTCGATTTATAGACTGAAATTTTCGACCAAAAATACCAGTAACTTCTTTATGTTACGATATGGTCTTGTGTTGTCGCTCTCTCTGCAACTACTGCTGTCAGGCTCGTCATTTTGGTCTTAAAATGTTCATATTAACCCGCCCTGTATGATCCTGGTATTTTTTATTTCGCTTTGTGTCTGTAAATCAAGATATGAACATATAATGATAACAGACCAATCAGGCGCCTTCTTTCCCCAAGGTTGCTCCCGGTAGCGTTAGCAACAGGCTTGATAGGCAGCGTTGCTAAGCACCCGCTTTGTGCCAAACGAGCGATACAGGCGGGAAGGGGCACTACCTTCAACATCCTCACACCGGATTGGCTCTTTGGTTGCTATGATACTCGCGGTCAGAATTCCTAATATGCAACTTGGCTCCAAATTTGCCCCTATAACTGCTCTAGCCTCGATGAGCTTCATTTTACTGGAGCAGAACACTATGGGTGACGTCACACTCCCTTAGTCCACTTCTTTATACAGTGTTTGCTCGAGAGTCGTGATCATTCTAAAACTGTTCAGGAAAGGTCAAATTTTGCCCTGTTTATGTGATGGTAGGTTTTTTATGTTTTTGTTTTGTTTTGTTTTTTGGTATACTTGTTTAAATGACTATTACATTTCTAGTTTTAGTCAATTTGTATCTGATTTCCAATACAGTCCTACAATGTATACAAACTCATTGGTGTAATTTACTTAATAAGGCTAGATGGAGAGGATCACTAGTACCTTAAAAATAGCAACAAAAAAACTAACAGAAAAACATACAGAGATTTTTATCCTTTGATTTGGCAAATGCAAAAAAACACAAGTCCATTTTAATTAATGTGCAAATTAAATGAGGACGAAGTGAGTTTCTTGCCTGCTAAAACTTTTCTGTTAAAATTGTAATGCTAAAAACAATCCTAATTAGAAACTGAGAGGAAAAAAGTGGATTATGCTCTGTGCTCTTGAAGCCCATAGGGAGCAAAGAGAGCAATTTTTTTTTTTTTTTAGAACTTATTATCGACTTATCCTGTCATTGCTGGCGTCGCATAAACACCCTAATAAAAGACCACTATAATTAACTTTTAGCCTTACATCCCCACCCACAGCCTGTACTTTTCTGTGAGTTAAAACCATGTTGTGTTAAATTTTTTTACACATTAAAGAGTGGGTATTATGCTAAATTGATTATATGTTTAGCTTTCTACCATGATATAACGCTGTCCCCTCATCAAAAACATGCCTGAAGAGGTTTTAGATGTCATCCATGCATGTTTCAGTAATTTAGCGATCTCTACCGGGCACGATTCTGTCCAATGCTCACCCCAGAAGCCTACAAAAGATGCAAAAGCTTGACAAACCTAACGCAATGTGCAGTAGTTTAAGTGGAATGCACAGCGATTATAATGTGATAGCGCTCTGAAGGGGGGAGTGACTTAGCGTGGAGAGCAAAGGAAACGCAGAGTGTCAAAAACGAAAGTGAAACTTATAAAACATGTTAATATGTTGTTGTTGGCGAATATAGCATTTTCAAAATAATAAAAGGTAACATGGTAATCTTAATATGTTATTTATTAACAGTTAATACACCATAGAAGTAAAATACCACCACTTTAAAGACTGTGCATGAAAATCTGCAGCTTGCTACAGTGAAATACCACCATGGAGAGATGAGGGGACAGGAAGAATCATTTAATAAGTTGTTTTGGATCAATTTTGCAGTTTACTGTGTAGGGGAAATATTAAACAATGCATGTATGTATGTATGTAAATAATTATCACAAAATGCCAGAAAAAGTATATGTCTTTTGTAATTGAGACTGAGAGCAAGCACAGTCTCTTCTACAAAATTTGTCATGATCAGTGTTCATTTTGACAAGAATTTTTCATTAAGTTTTCGTCTTTTGATTGAAATGACTTTTAGTTAATTAATTATTTTCAGTTTTAAGGTCAAGGTACACTATATTGTTTGTAAAGGGAAATCTGACCAATCCTTCAATGCCACTGGGGCACCCTAAGGAGCAGGGGACCTCTCTCCAGATCATGAGCTATAGGCATGGTCAGGACTAGCTGGAGAATTATACCTATTGTGCGTAGTCTAGTTTTTCTCTAGAAAAATGCCATGCCAATTTAATTTTGTTAAATCTATATTTTAGTCAACCAGAAATATATATGTTTTGATTTTAACTCTAATAAAGTTCATTTTACACTGAATTTGCTTATGATATGGTTGGAGACTATGGGGTTCAAAGCAGATCTATTCTGCAAAATCAACTTTTCAGAGCTTTTAAGCATGTTATAGTTGTTTCCCCTCCTCATTTACTCTCTCGAAGTTGTTTTTGGAGTGATTTGTGCATGTTTGAGCCATCTTTAATCACGCTACATTGTCGATCCCAGTTTTGACCACCACCGGCATAAGCCCATTGCTTGGTACTCACTTCGTTCTCCATTTTTATTTTCTTAATCGATGAAATGTGTAGGATTCGATAGTGTCACATAGTCATTTTTGCATAAATGAAAAAAAATCCGCTGCTCACTAGCATGATCTGCAGCTATCCATAGGAGGGGCTGACAGATGATGTTTATGGCGCTCCCATTGGACACTGCAGTTTTCTAACACAGAAGTCAGCGGACTTGTTTCTTTTACTAAATCATTTTAGTTGAATATTGTGATTTAAAATGTGCATATTATAACATAATGATCCATGGGTGTCACAGAAAGATTATAACTATATGGCAGACACAAGCACAATATGTGTTAGTTAAAAGTGGAACTTGGATCTTGTCTCCATTCTTTTCTTTCATTAATTTTTGTTTATTTTTTATTATTCAACAAAAAAATCAGTACTTTCAGACTTTTAGTTAACATGATTCATTTTAATTTAGTTTTAATCAGAAAATATGACACTGACAAAAACTGTCACGAACATATTTTTGTCGACAAAATTAAAGCTGGTTGTGATTAGGTCAGTTACAGCAGGATAAAATAGCACATTTCCCAATATAAATAACCAGGCTAGAGTTTAAATTTCCTTTTGGATGTACCGTTTAAAAATACCATGTAACAATGTTTAACTTTTACCCCCATATGAGACAGGGACATCATTAGATCCCGGAGTCGGAAAACAACTTCTGCAATCAAGCTAGCCCGCTGAGAACCTGCTAATGCATTCACTCTGTCTGCTCATCCCAGCGCACAATGCAGCCGCAGATTTGGTAGAACAAAGGACAAAAATGCATCTCGATATTATCCCCGCGGCGGCCATCTTTCTTGCTTCTGTCAAGTTCTCTCTGATGATTAGAGAAAATGGGAGTTAATTGTTTCATTCCTCATGTGCGCTGCGTTTCGGCCGTTGCAAAAGTATTAGAGCTAATGAGAGATAAAACCATGATAGATCTGGCAACCTGCTTGTTCGGGCTCGCTGGGAGAAGGCTGAGGCATAGCCAGCTCATTCGTGGAATATATGGTCCTCTCCAGCACTGGCTATGGTCCATGTGCAAGCAACTGTGAGAGGATTCAAAGAGCCAAATACATGAAACCAAATTGTATCCAAGAAGAAAGATAATAGGGTTTGTGGAGATTGTTCTTATCAATGCAATGGATGGACTGGTACCACTTTATATACCTTAATTAACCTTAGTAAAGCATGAACAATGACTTAATTCATAACGTACAAATAGTTTGTTTAAAATGATTCACGCTTTGTAACTGGGTTTAAAGGGGTATTATGCAAAATCGACTTTTTGGAACTTTCTACCCTGCACGTTATAATGTTTTTCCCTCTTCAAAAACATGCCTAAAGAGGTTTTATATGTCATCCATGGATATTTGATTTGATCTCTCCTGGGCCCTATTAGAACCTTCCTTATGGTTAGCGGTATGATCCTATCCAAAGCTCCGCCCACGAGCCTAAGTCGCCCATAAGTATACAAAAGCATGATATAAAACAATACACTACAACTTCTCAAACCTAATGCGATGTGCAATAGTTTCATTAGCGAAATGTGCACTGATTGTAATGTGATAGCGTTCTGTATAGATTTAAGCCTCAGCGTGCAGAGAAAAAAGGGAGGAGAAACCCAGAGCGTCAAAAACAAAATTACAACATATTAAAAATGTTAATACGTTGGAGCTTTTTCTAAAAAATAAAAGGTAGCACGGTGATCTAAATATGTTATGTGTTAACGAGTTAGGATATTAATGAAGTAGTAACAAAGCCTGAAGTGTTACCAACGGACTTAATAGAAACCAACTTCAAGGCTCATGTAAATGTGGCTGAAAATGAGTGAAGACCATGACTATAAATTTGCATGAATAGCCTCTTGAACTATCAATTATACAAATGGGGTGAAGTGCCTTGCCCAAGGACATGCCAGTAGCAGGAATCTAACCACCATGCAGTTTAGTGTGCAAATGCAAGCAAGCATGAAAAACTAAAAACCCTTGTTAGGGTCTTGATTTATTTTAAAACAAGGATAAATGCATGTTTGATTTCAAAAGATGCGATCAAGAAAGACAACCATAACTATTAAGCCAACCACAGCAGCCAATTGAAATGCTTCGGTATTAAAACAACATCATAAATGAATGTGTAGCGTCACACCTACAGTTTCTAACTCTTGGTACCACGCGAGTATTGCTAAAATATTTTCTGTAGGAAAATATATGCCTTCTGCTCTACACCAAAAGTTGTGTGGACTCGAACGGATCAGTGGGAGCCGTACAAGATGGATTCTGGTGAGTTTTAAAACGCAAACCTCACGACAATCCAGCTTGCAGCAGTTAGTATGAAGGTTAAAAGCATTTTCCTTGAAGACTTGCCTGGCACAGTTAAAAGTGAAGTGGCAGTGTAGTCTTAGTAATAGTGGATTGGGTGGAGGTGTCTTTGTAAAAACGCCTCGACTTCTACTGTTCCATTTTCTTCCAGTCTGAAGCCAACAAACAGCGCAGAGCCGTGAAAGTGGCTAAACGGATTATTAGCTGGATTATTAATGAGCAGGCTTGAGAGGATTAGCCGTGTCGCTTTGAAGTCAATCTGCCAAAGACTAAATTGACTTGGAACGCAAAACAGCTCATTTTCATTATTCTATTTTTCAATCTTTTTGAGTGTAGGTGTGCACAAAATGTTCACTCCAAGTACTTTTTGGAAAACATTCTAAAAAGAAAAATACAGTCTTACCTTTTTTAGGTTTATGTATGATTTGAAGTTATTTAGATGTAACTGTGACCCAGATTAATAAATGTGCAGTTTTCTATAAGAACAATAACGCACAGGTCTTCTTTAGCAGTTTCTGGATACTCAAATTGGCTTTTTATTTATTACATTATTATATATTGGACAATACTAACATACAATGTCTTGCAGATTCATGTCTCTGGGTCCCGTACTGGTGGTTAATAAACTTCTACGTTATAACTCAATCTCATGCTTCTTCTTACAACTCTCGGGCTACTACGATTTATTCTACAACAGTGATGTTGCGCTGTATGTAGCCACAGCTGCCACGGGGCTGACAGATGAAATTAAGCTTCCAGTATTTGCCTATGGCCTCTTGAATCGCCACCAAGCAACCGTCTCCTCACAGACCACATTCAGACTCATGGAAAGTGAGTTAGGTGTTTTGCCCAAAGACACAAAAGAAGGCGCTAGTCAGAACAGGGACTAAACCGTCAGCCAGCCAAGTCGCTGTCATCAACTTAACAAGTTATGTGCCAAGTTTTGATTTTCTCACTGAGCAAAATTCCTTTAGATTCGACAAAATGCATTAATCGGGGTGGCAGTGGCTTGTCCTCTGCTCCGAAGGTCGGTGTTTCGAATCCCGCTCTCAACATAAACATCGTTGATAGAGCGGTCAGATCCACTAGCCACTGGTTGGCGGTGTGATCCCAGCTTCCACAGATCAATACTGCCACTGTGTCCTTGGGCAAGACACTTAACCCCCCTCGCCCCCAGTGTCTGCGTACATTGGTGTGTGTGTGTTTGTGCGTACACGGGTGAGTGGCTTTGAGTGTTTTGAAGGTAGAAAAGCGCTATATAAATGTGATGATAAAAAAAATAAAAAAATAATTGTTCTCAAATGCCAAACGTCTAAAAAAATATTTCAAAAAATTTCAGTTTATGTGAAAAGTAAATACACATTTATTATTATAATTTTTTTAATTACATATACAATTACAGCGCAAGGGACAAAAATGTCTCCAGGAACCAAGAGTCTAAAATTAGAATAATAAATTATAATATTAATTAAAATCAGTCCATAAGACAGTCTTCATAACAAAGTCTTCAACACCTCGCCCTGGCTGGCTGTGCCTAAACTAATTTCTCATTTGTCTGTATGCTCGGCCATGCAGATAATTTCAGATTTACATTCACACTTTTTGTATTGCTGTTTTCAGAGATCGCTGCTTTCCCCCAGGGACCAGTTCTTCTCCTGAGTGCTTTCTGAATTACAATAACTCCACCACAACTTTTGAGCTGGAAGATTTAATGTGGGGAAGAACTAAAGATCTTATCAGTGTGTTTACAGTAGATCAAGAGTAATGCATATCATAATCCAACTGTCTTAATTTTTTTCCCCCAGCTATGCCCTAACCTCAACCATCACCAAAGTTTTCGATTTTCAATTTCACATAATCCATTACATGGTCCAAAACTAATAATTGGCTGCTATGAGCATCATCCTCTGAAACGAAAGGAAACTGATTTTGAATTTCTGGTAAGTTTTTTGTCTTTACATATTACATTACAAGATAAAAAAAAAAAAGTAACCTTGTAATCGTGTTGATGTTAAAAGTTGATCTTGTTATTTGAGCTTGAGATGAAATGCAGAGATGAAGCTGAGTTCTGTATTTGGAGTTCCGATCGCGAGTATCATAGCAACCAAAGAGCCAATCTGGAGCGAAATTGTTTTGGCAGGGGGCTGGAACTTAGCAACGCCGTCAATCAAACCTGTTGCTAACGCTAGCGGGAGCAACTTTGGAGAAAGAAGGCAGCTGATTTGTCTCTTATTAATTTGGAGAAAAAGGCAGCTGATTTGTCTCTTATTAACGTTCATATCTTCAGTTACGGACACAATAGCGAAATACAAATAACAGGATAATGTAGAGCGTGTTTATACGAACATTTTAAGACCAAAATGATGAGCCTGACAGCAGCATTTATGCAGAGGTTTTCAATTTTACATAATCCATTACATGGTCCAAAAATTATAATAATTATATAATCTAATCTTGTGTTGATGTTAAAAGTCGATCTTGTTATTTGAGCATGAGATGAAATGCGGCGGTGGGTTAAAGGCCTCAGTCAGTTCAGTTTTTAGACAGCTTGGAGTGATTTAAATTCTTGGAGCATATTAAGGTAATTGATGGGCATGTCAGCGAGTAGAAGTGGAATCACACAACGACAAAGGCATGCCAATGACTTGATGCTGTGATATTAACAGGAGCAATTGTGGAAAGTTGCTTGATAATCTAGTTACGTATGAAATGTCGTTAATAGGTGTTAATTAATTAATCACTCACACACACACACACACACCATTCGCACTAAGCAAGGTGGATGTTGTCTTGCCTGAGGACACAATGACTGAACTTTGTCTGAGTATCATGTGTACGAGTAATGCAATGGAGTATCTGATCATTTTTTAAAACCTAGAAGAGCATAGAACTTTAAATATTTTATAGTAGCAGTAGTAGTAGCAACAGCAGTAGTAGCAGCACCTCTACAGAACCTACAATAGAAGTAAATGTTGAGCATCATCAGCATTTAACTTCAGACCAGAGGCTTGTTCAAATGTCCCCCAAAGTCCACACTGTTGTTGTGTCTCTTGGCAAGACCCTTTACCCCAATAACCCACTGCAGTCACCAGTCATGACTGAAACAAGATGCATGTTTTAAGTTATGGTAGCGCATCTGGCAGTACAAAACCTTTACATCAATTTAACTTTGCAAAGTATGTGAAGTACCTAAGCGCCTATTTTTAGTTTTCCCCATTTCTGTAGAACAACCTCCTTCAAAGATATCGCTATATATTTCGTATCTAATTAGGGCCCTACATTTATTTACTTGCCACATACTCATTATCCCGGCATTGCTTCTAATAACACTTTGATATCCTGTATACTTGTGTACGTGTGTGCTCCCTAGCATCTGTCTGCATGCAGGTGTGTGTGGGTCACCGTAATCATCCTCCCACTGCAGTCCTCAGAGACCATTGAACATTACAGTGCAGTGGGAGCGACTCAGCGAGGAGGCACAGGTAGGAGAGGTCAGACAGAGAGAGACGGCCCTCCTCACATAAGTGTATAGACTCCAAAACACTGTAAAGAGCACTCAAGCCTGCGCAAGGAAGAAGTTACCTCAGATAAACTCCAGTGACAGGAACATGTTTTTAAAGTTCAGGTTAAGATGAAGATACGTTTTGAGGTTTTAAATTTGCTACAGTGTGGCTTGTGATTAGTGTTGTCAAGATACTAAAATTTCAAACTTGATTTCAGTACAAAGAAATATACTCAACACTCAATACTGATTCCGATATCAAAATGATAATAAAAAGTCTTTATTTTGACAGTAGAATGTCATTTTCAACATTGAATAATAGTACTTTCTTCTCATCCAAGTAGGTTCCATAGTGGTCCATGCGCATATACCAGTCTATTCTTCAGTCAAGGTTCATTTCTGTCCAAGTATCAATACCCCCTCCCCAACTTTACTTCAACTATGTACTCAAACACCATTTGCAGAATATGAGCTGAGGACATGTCATCCTTTTGTAACCACCTCAGGAGTCCCGCAGGGTTGTATTGCTGCACTGAGCCTCTTCAACATTTCTGTCAACTACTGGATCCAAATCACACTACTGACCAATTCATTTCCAACTCGACTGAACCCACAATCTTCTGGCTGAGTGACAGGAAGGCTGACCTCTATTTATACATAAATATATGTAATAAAAATTTGCAGAGTGTGAATACAAAAAAAAAAGATCTAACTTGTATTTGTAGCTGTGCTGTGCAGACAACAGATGTAAAATCTGCCCTCTATATTCCAGTGTAATTGGTATGAAGCTATTTGTATTGGCAAATGGGTTAAAGAACAGATGTGACTATTACATAAAAACAATGTTTTGTGAACATACGTGTACATATAATTACAAATACAATATTATTTATACATATTTATAATTATGTTGGCCTGTAATTGAATAGTGACACATAGATCTCAGTGATAAATAATAACACTTGTATTTATTCAGAGGAATACAAAACTACTCTAAATACAGAAGAGAAAGGCAATTATGTGAAATTATGAGAAAAATATATCCCATAATTTCAATAATGTGATATTTGCAATATTTAAATTGTTTTGTGTATTTTTTTGAAGTTCAATGAGTTCAAAAGTTCAAATGAAATCAAAACTGCATCAGAATTGAAGAAATGCATGAACATCACAAGGCAAATCTAGAACAAAACTGAAAGAAAACTTTTTGAATATCTTGAACACATTTTGTGATAGATTATGTTTCTTGTGATGTAGATGCTGCATGCACTGATAATGCAGTAAAGACAGTTTTGCAATAGGTCTATATTCTGTAGACACAATAAAAATCTTTAATCTGGATTTCATTATGTTGTCACTATATTAATTTGGTAACATAGTCAAAACAGCATACCAAATCTATACATACATATTTCCTGATTATTATTTTTTTAAATAAAGTCCATCATGGCACACTGTATACTACATCCTTACTACAGTATTTCTCCAAACTATTATGTCAACACTACATCCCTCAAAGTGCCCAAACACACTCTTAAGTCCTACTCTGGCTCTACTTTTTTCCAACATGAACCAAGATTATCCAAGTTGCCGAGTTAAGACTATTTTAGAATGTAACCCACTGAACTCGAGGCAGTGCATTTGGGCAGAAGGAGGTCACAGACAGATGCCTGGAGCCCCAATGGGAGAATGCACAGTGAATGTACAATGTGTCTCTGTGCACAGGATAAACCCACCATGCAAAAAGTCTGGTCCCATTCCGTACTGATCCCTGCTCGGCTCTGATCCCCCTGCTAACCCCAGCTTTGAAGTTCCCCCTCCAAGTAGATTTTTACCCCCAAGTAATGTGCTGTGTCATATATCATCAGAGTTATTCAAAGTTGATTAGGTAGAGTCGCCAAAAATGGTACAGTCAAGTAAATACTTCAAAATACAATATTACTCAGGTAGAAGTACAAAGTTAGGTTAGTTTATTTGCCAGCTTGTAGTTAAAAACCAGATTGGAAAGCGTGTGCAAGAAGTTCAAAGTGCACCATGAGACAAATATCACATAAAAAAAACAAAATGGCGTCCATAATGATTGTTTATTGACACTGTGAAATAAACAAGCTACAAAAGATTAAGTTATAAAAAATCAAGTAGGTAAAAGTAGTTACTCAAGTAAGAGTAAAAAGTATTTGGGGATACTACAACTCAAGTAGGAGTATCTGTAAGAGTAAAGGTCTGAATGTAACGTCTGATTTATAATTTGTTAAAGAAAACATGCTTTCTTGGGCGTTAATGGTAAACAGCATAAACTGAATCTTGTATTCCCAAAGATAGATAAGTTAACACGATTCAAATTATTTAGTTTTTCTTATTTTCATGGTCTGTCTCCATGGCAATAAGCAGGTGACACCGCCAGGCCAAGCAACAGGTCAGATCTGTGGAGTATGTTGTGGAGCTGTATGTTTGTATGTATATGTTTGAGCAATAAAAACACCTGCAACTGAATAAACGTAAGCTAGATGAGTTTAGAGCCATACTGTGGAACATTTCAATTTCAGTGACATATCCGTGCAGAAAAGCAGTTACATCGTGCACATTTCATTTTCAGACTACACAATTGCACAATTAGAAACACACATCACTGTTGTTTACATCACATTTCAGTTCACTAATTGTTATGTATGTTAGCTTCAGCCCCAGTTAAACTTTATATCTCCGCAAACCCCACTGACACCCACGTTGCCGGGTGAATCGCATCTCCCATCTGTATGGTTGGGAGCGATATGATGTTTGTGCCTCTGAATGATGTGGAATGGCAAGTTGACATGGGCCTGAAGGCTAGGGCTGTCTGCCTGTATGTCATTACCACTGCGGTTTACTACGCCAATACCGCCTTGTTTACAGCTCTTCATAGACTACAGCGAGCACAAGAACCGACTGCTTTAGCAATAAACAAACCAGGTCAAATGGCTCAACTCTTGTGCAGAGATGGGAAGAGTAGCCAAGTATTTTACTCGAGTAAGAGTTATATTACTTAAAAATAGTATTACTGAGATTAATAGTAAAACTCAAACAAGCACTGAAGCTGTAGTTTTTGGCCCACAGAAACAAAGAGAAAGTGTCACCTCCAGTCTCTCTCTCTAAAACTTTCAAATTAGGCTAGAAATCTAATAATAACGGACTCAGACTTGAACTTTAACAACCACATCAAATCAGTAACATGTGCAGCTTTTTACTATCTAAAAAAAGTTGCAAAAATTAAAGGTATACTTTCAAAACCAGACTTGAAGAGGCTTATCCATGTTTGTCTCCAGCAGGTTAAATTACTGTAACGTCCTGCTCACTGGCCTCTCCAAACGAGCAGTAAGACAGCTGCAGTACATCCAGTACGCTGCTGCTCGGGTCCTGACTAGAACCAGGAAATACGAGCACATAAGTCCTGAGCTTAGGTCTCTGCACTGGCTCCTGTGGCTCAGAGAATAGACTTTAAAGCAGCTCGGCTTGTGTACAAGTCTCTCCATGACCCAGCACCAAAGTACATCTCCGACATGTTAGTGCCATATGATTCATCACACTCTGAGGACTTCAGGGACCGGCCTCCTGCTGGTGCCCAGAGTCAGGACTAAACATGGGGAATCAGCGTTTCAGTTTTATGCAGGTAAAACCTGGAGCAGTCTTCCTGAAGATGTGAGACAGGCCTCTACTTTGACAATGTTTAAATCCAGGCTCAAAACGGTTCTGTTTAGCTGTGAATATGACTGAAAGGGTTTTATTCTGCAATCTTCTCTTTTAATGTTCATTTTAAGATGATTATTTATGTTTTGATTTGTTGTATTGTGATTTTAATGTATTTCTTATTCTGTAAAGCACTTTGAATTACTTTGTGTACAAATTGTGCTATACAAATAGTAAAACGTATTTGGGGATACTACTACTTGAGTAAGAGTAAATGTAATAGTAACTGTTTTGGATGTAACATCTCATTTATAATTTGAAAATGCCAGATTTTGTGCATTTTATTTTAAGTTTTGCCCTTCCAATTGCATTAACTTCAAAGGATAAATCACAAAAGTAAAAAAAAAACAATTAAAAACTAAATAATATATAAAAGAGTGGTGAGAGAAACACAAATGTTCAAATCATTATTATCATCAACATCAACTGATACTTCAAAGAAAATAGTAGAAGTAAAAGTATGAAGTTCAAAAACTACTCTAGTTTCTTTAAAAAGTTAAAGTTCAAAAACTACTGTGAAACTCTTGTGAATACTTTTACATCTGTCTGGCTTTTCAACACAATACAGTGTGAAGTGAGTTTAAGCAGATGTAGCACGGGTAACAGTTCCATCTCCATATTTATGATAGCGGCGACATATTTAAACACAAAGGCAGTAACTTATTCAGAGGAAACAATATGAAAATCAGTCTTGATTGTCTAGAAAATGCTTTACAATACAGAACAGTTGGGCAAGTTTATGTCTAATCATAGCTTTGAGCATTAGACTACTTAGTTTGTTTATGTGTCTAGTTTATGGATAAAAATAAAATGCCTTCTTGTTTTTGTCATTATGTCGATTAATTTTGTAGAGATCACTGTCATGTCATGTTTTGCTGTGACATTCTTGGCTTTTTGAGTGATTAAAATGTTCCAGTTTGTCACTTGCCTTGAGCTACTGGACCGGGGATGTTAAATATTAATATTCCTCATGTCTGATTGAGCCAATAAACTCATATTTTTGTCAAGAAAAACTTTTGATGAACCCGAGGGAAAGGCAAAAGTACAAACCCCAACACTTTTTAGCTGAATATTTCGGAATAACAATATTGTCACATGGTAAATAGTGAACTAGATTTAGACACATGTTAAAGATGCACTACAACTTTTCTGGAGGGTCTGTCAACTGCTTGTCTCCATGGAGATTCTTATTCCCCTGCACGGCATTAAAGACTCTGTACCCGACTTTTTGCCAAGTATTTGAGCAAAATTTGTATTGCCCCAGTACAGATATATTGTATTGTTATTGGGGTCAAAATAAGTTTGCTGTGTGCTGTTTGCATCTAATTATAAAGCGTTTTACTGTCCAATAATCAGGAAGTGCATGTTAGCAGGCTAGTTGTTCTTATCTTCACGGTCGCGCCAAAACTCTGCATTGGTGTTTCAGAACCGTGAAAAGCGATTACATAAACTTTCGAGGTGAATAATTTAGATGTTTGGAAAGCATAAGGTAACTGAGGAATAACTTTGGACCACTGCAAACTATTTAAAAAGAAATAGTTCTGGTTTTTTTCATGTTTTTAAAATAGAAAAAATCAGGTACAGAGCCTTTAAATGTATCTGTCTTACGTTTCACTATAGATATGCCATATCCACGGAGACAAGCAGGTGATTCACCAGAAAAGTTACTCAGTGCAACTTTAAGCTTTGTGTTTATCGTATCTCTCTTGGCTCTAGAACAGCAATGCAAATTTTACAAACTTGCAACATAAGTATTTAGTACATACAATACAGCACGTAATTAGATGAGGCAACAGTGTCACGGTGAAGTGGAGAGTCAGTGGTTCAAATCTCACATTGCTGTGTCCCTGTACTTCAGTGAGTATTTGTGGTTGGTGGTGAAATGGAAAAAAACCCAAAACAAAACAAAAAAAAACAATTCAGGTGGACATGCCTAGAGGCTACTGACATTAAAATGTTTAGTGAAGTTATTTGATGTGAGAGGATGCAGTTGCCATGAGACCCAGACTTTACGTGAGTCTGGTCATAGGCGAATCTCCCGAGTTCAGATGGGCTTGATTGTCCGGTGGATTAGTTAATAAAGGAAACGCATGGTATATCCATAAACATACATGGCTACTGAAAAGATTGTGGATTTTTGCAGAATTAATGAGCGAAGCTGATGTGAGAGAAGTTTGATTTTGTTCAAAATGTTGGGCGACCAATGAGCTCCTTCGATACACATGCCTCACAGAAATGAACAAATCCGATTGCACGGTGCTGTCTGAATCTCGCTCCGATCTCGTGACCCACAGGTTGGCAGTGCGATTCTAGCTCCCACAGATGAATGCTGTCGTTGTGTCCTTGGGCAAGACACTTAACCCACCTCACCCCCAGTGTCTGTGGATGGGTGAGCGGTGCCTTGAAGGTGGAAAAGCGCTATATAAAAACGTGACCATTTACCAATAGGCAGGCTTAAAGGAAACAAGCAAAAGATGGAAGCTCTAGGCAAATATCCAACTCCAAAATCAATACACGCCCCAATTTATTAACCTCTTCATAACTCATTAGCAAACCACTTAAAACAATGTTAGCGACTCGGCTTGGTTAAATATTATCTGCTATTATGCGTACAGCAGCTCTCACATCTCCTAGTTAACACATCAATTAAGCGGCTGATAAAAAGGGAGCATTATTTTCAGTTAAAACAGCTCTTAACTGTCTTTTCTTTCTCTCTCTCTCAAATTTACGAGCCAAATCAGTTTGTCAAAGCAACCATAATGTATTTGACAGCTTTCAGGCTGATGTAAGACGGAGACACAAAAGCTCTTAAGCTCAAATTAAGAAGTGGGTTTTAAATCAAACTTTTGACGGTTGCTTTTAGCTTCCACAACACGAAAAAAAAAGTGTGGAATATTAATGGCGCTGTACCTGTTCTTTATTGAACTGAACAATGAGTTTATAAACGCTTTCCACAACTCTCAGGGACCAGAGTGGAGTTTTGCGATACCGATGGGCGACGGTAGCTTAGTTGGTAGAGTGTTTGTCCACTGATCCGAAGGTTGGCAGTTCAAATCCCGCTTTTGATATAAACACCATTGGTAGAACGGTCATATCCACTGACCCACAGGTTGGCGATGCAATTCCAGCTCCCACGGATGAATGCTGTCGTTGAGTCCTTGGGCAAGACGCTTAACCCACCTCGCCCCCAGTGTCTCCGTACACTGGTGTATGAATATGTGTGTGAATGGGTGAGTGGTTCCTTGACGTAAAGCGCTTCGAGTGCCCTTGAAGGTAAAAAGCGCTATATAAAAATGTGACCATTTACCCTTTTACGGTTAAGCTAACAACATCTAGCATGCTAACACACACTTCCTTATTATCAGACTATTTCGATGTCAACAGCACACAGCAGATTTATTCTGACAAGAGCTGCTTATAGATTACATCTGTACTGGGGAAAGACACATTTTACTGAAATACATGGGATAAAATCGTGTATAGGGCCCTTAATGGAAGTCTATAGCAATATTACGATAATAAGACAAATGTTGGTGACACAAAAATAACACTGACGCTGAGGGAGGAGTTAAAAGTGATCATATCCAGTTAACAGAATGCCACGCTGATAAATGAGATGACAGGAGTGTAGGATAGCATCTGCAGAACAAGCGGATACAGTGGGCCACACATCACTAGGTTTGTGCTTATCAGTGTGACAGAGCAGCACACCAGGGCTAGGCCAATGAGATTCACAGGGAGAGGGATAGGGACTGACAAGGAAGAGATTTTTATTGAGATATTCAAATATTCTGTAATAAATCTCATTTCTATTACCAATATCTTTCTATGTACAGATTATGGATTTTGTTTATGTTGCACATGCATGAACGCCAAAAAATGGAACTGGGGGAAACAAATGTTAGTTTTCTGTTGGGCATGAGTAATACTTTTGGAAATATACATCTAACAATACTTTTACTATTATTTGTAAGTACTAAGCAATTTCTGCCCCACACTGGTTTACATAGTTTTAAAGGGCCTAAATTACACTACTTTCTGATCTCTGTTATAATGTTGTGTTTTGTTTCATTCACACAAGTTTAACACACAAATCTTGCATGTTTAAGTTGTGTTCTCCTCTCAAACAGAAACCACTCTGTTCCACTTTGTGATGTCATATGGTAATACAGGAAGTGCTCCACCTTCACTAAAATCAATTGGATGATTTCAGCCCTGGAATTGCCAAGCTCTACTGAACTAAAACTAAAAGGCAGCTCTTAACTTGAAAACTAGCACTACATGACATCACAAGGTGAAACAGAGCATTTTGAGCTTTGGATATTCAGACAAGACTAATAAAAACTGATTATTCAAACTCCAGGCATGTTTTTGGTGAGATGACAACATTATAACATTATAAATTATAACTTAAAGCTCACAAGAATCCATTTTGTATAATATAGGACCTTTAAAGATGACGAATGAAGTTCCTCCATATTTGTTTAAGGTAGCACACCAGACTGATTTCAGCCCTCAAAATGCCTTCACTGCACAGTTAATGAACTAGAAGCCATTGTTTTGTTTTGTTTTGTTTTGTTTTTTTCTTGTTGCTTTGTTAAAATCGCTTTACTCATCCGTGTGCCAGCAGATGGAGAACAGAAGTTTCATAATGGAGATGACTTGTTTAAATTCATCATGTCAACTGATCTGCACAAAATAAGTTTAAGTGTCCAAAAATATCAACACATAGGTTGTAGTAAACAACAATGCTTATTTATTATCTGGAAATGGTAAGTTACTCTTAGCTGCTACTTACAGCTGCCCTGGGCTAGACTGACATAAGCGAAGTTGCTAATCTACCATCTAATCGAACCTGCCACCCCAAATCACCCACACACCACATTCATAGGCAAGGTGAATGAAGTGTTGCCCAAGAACACAATATACATATATCGGAGGGATCAAACTGGCATTTAACTGGAAACCTTCGAGCTAGATAAACGCTCCACTGAACCACTGCTGACCTATATTTAACCATACTGAGATTGTCAAACTGGTCATTTCTGTTTCTCCCTTAGACTCTACCCACCTCACATGTGTTGGTTTACTACATGAAACACAGCTGCAGTAAACATGTTAAGAGGCTTGCGTTTGCATCTGCGCGTGTATTTGTGAACCAGTGTACGCCTGTGGGTTTGTGAATAGGGTTTAGCATACATTTTGTGCGATGGCAAAGCGGCGTGTAGCTCCTGACTGCATCATGAGAAATACATAATTTAACATCAACAAAGTTTCACGAGACGGTGGCATTTGAAATTCCACCCACAGTGAAGAAAGGTGCAAATATGTGCACATCTGAGAATGCTGATCAGACTATATGAATAACAATCGGAAGGTACAGTGCGCGACAGGAAAGCTATAGAAGAGCTGTATCAACAACAACAATACTGCTATATAAGAATGTAAATAATAATAATAGTAATAATAATAATATAGCACTATACAATAGCTCAAGCATGCTAATACCATAGACTGTATATATAAATAGACATAGCTAATCCGCTAGCCGCAGCGTTCCAAACAGGAAGTGATCATGGGCGCGCTTCCGGCTCCATCGAGTCTGGCTCCAGTTCACTTTACATTGTAAAATTGTCACCCCTCTCTCTGTAACTGCTGGAGTGAGCCTTGTCACTTTGGTCTTAAAATGTTTGTATTAACCCGCGCTACATGATCCTAGTGTTTTTATTTCGCTATTGTGTCCAAAAATCAATATATGGACATAAATAACAGACAAATCAGGTATCTCCTTTCCCTGAGGTTGCTCCCGCTAGTGTTAGCAACAAGTTTGCCCGCTCCCTGTTAAACCAGCGGTGTGGATGGAAAGGGGCGTTACCTACAACCGCTTCACTCCAGATTGGCTCTTTGGTTGCTATGATACTCGTGGTCGGAATTCCAAATATGGAACTCGGCTCCATCACGCCCCTGTAACTGCTAGTCTCGATGAGCTTCATTTGACTGGAGCTGAATGCTATGAGAGACATCACACTCTCTTAGTCCACTTCTTTATACAGTCTATGGTTAATACAGGCAAGGTAACCCAAGTGTCATGCTCAAGGACACAACAACAAGACCTGGGGGGAGTTGAATAAAAAAGGCCCACTATACAGTACAGTACATTCATCAACATGATGGAGCCAAATAAGAGTCAGGTTTGTGGAGATGCTAGTTCATTCACAGCACCAACAAAAACAAAAAAACAAAAAAAAAGAAAGTTACATACTGTGGCTTTAATTACTTTAAAAATAGGTTTTGTTTTTCTTCCATATTATAGCGACCTGTCAGGCTCTTTATTATAAGTGTGGTACAGAAAAAGAATGCTTTATAATTAGATGCAGAGAGCGTGAAGTAGTCTAATTTTGACAC
The DNA here is from genome assembly GCA_000787095.1 of Periophthalmodon schlosseri. Classification (NCBI taxonomy): domain Eukaryota; kingdom Metazoa; phylum Chordata; class Actinopteri; order Gobiiformes; family Gobiidae; genus Periophthalmodon; species Periophthalmodon schlosseri. The sequence goes on from KN471687.1 coordinate 54,740, forward strand.
AAAATCATTAACAGGAAAAAAGTTGTGTACTCCATCCTTAAGAAAAAAACAAACAAACACAAAAGATATACCTCTCTAGCATGCAAAATTCACACAATGAAATCAAGATAATAAAAATAATTTAAATATTGTATAAGTCGTTTTGCTTCAGTTCATATATTTTATGCCCATTAATAGCATGTCTGTAGATTCCATTCCAGCCCTGTATCCTCCAATGGTTTAGCTTTTAATGCAATTAAGTGAAGTGATCAATATATTGAGCCATATTCCACTCTTAAGCTGCATCGTCTGTTCTACCATCACAATACCCACACACTGAACACTCCCTCTCAAACGTAATGCATTTGTCTCCAATACAATAAAACCTTTACTATTATAAGACTGCAACGGCGTGCATATAAACTCCGCTATTCTCTCAAGGTCTTTTAAAGGCACCTTGAGTTCTCTTATTCATTGAGAACATAATTACATGTGTATGGCATTATGCTTATAGGTTCTGAGTGGTGTAAAATATAGTGTGCAGAGTAAATTTGGAAAGGGAGGAGTATGCTACACAGACACAGAGCTAGCTAGCCGACACACTTCTCATCTGCAGCTAAAGCCCTTGGGAGTAGGCTATCACTGTCAATTAGGATCATCCTCCGCAGTGCCCAGTCTACCGCGGCACCAACCCGGCTCACAAGCGGCTCTTACTACAGCTTTTTCTGTCTTTTAAATAGGTACGGAAAAGAAATAAGTGATTGTAAGTTTCAGATATCATCACAACATCCTATTGGTCCTTTTCAGATTCTAGAATGTGATGATGTCATACTCCCAGATTATGGGGACAAGAGCCAGTTTTCCCTATTGATTACATTGTACTTTACCATGAAATATCCATAAGGTAAATTCACAAATATTGAAAGTGGCCATTTCTATTATTGACTACACCCAAGAACTCACTGTATTACACAGGAAATCTGGATTTTAACAATATTCATTTAAGATGCCCCCATCTGTATTAAATATTATTGGCCTTATAGAGTATTGTGATGTCATCTGAAACACAGCAATAGGCCCATAATATTTAATACTGATAGGCGGCATCTTAAATGAATATTGTTAAAATTCAGATTTCCTTTGTAATACAGTGAGTTCTTGGGTCTATAATAGAAATTACTTTCAGTATTTCCTTTTAATAATTTACCTTTTAGATAGTTCATGGCAAAGTACAATGTAATCAACAGGGAAAACTGTCTTGTCCTCATCTGGGAGTATGACATCATCACTTTCTAGAATCTGAAAACCACCAATAGTTTTAGATTAAGCCATAGAACAGCATGGAATTTTCTAGTTGAATTTTCAGAATGCAGATTTGTTGACCTGGATTATGGTTAATATCTCTGTAATTACCGATCCACTATCTTCTCAGCATAAATAAAAGTGAAATTTTTTTTTCACAGAAGTCTTAGAAAGGGGTGCCATTATTGAACTCCAAAGGTGTGATTGTTGTCTGCTGAAAGGATTTTAAGCCATGGTATTAATATGTCAGGTGTGTAGACCTGGTCCCGATTTCTATTTTGGATATTTCATTCAAAAACAGTGAATCTACCGTAGAGTTACACAGGCCCCTGCCCACCACCTGAGATTATGACATCATCACATTCTAGAACGAGAATACACCTGTAAGAGAAAGATAAATACACAAATGTTGAACCTGATCATTTCTATTAGACTTTAGCACTCACTCTATTACAAAATCATTTCAGCCATATTCATTTTAGCTGCTACTCATCTGTATTAAATAATATTTGCCTATATAATGTTGTGATGTCATCGAAACCCAGCAATATCTGTATCAGCCTGATATGGAAAAATAAACACTTTTAGCACCATATTTTTTGTTTATAAGCTGCCTCAGTCTTTTTACACCCATGTGTCATTCCCAGTTCGTCCTCAGTGCATCAGATTTCCAAACAGACAAGTGAGTGAAAATGGAAATAGAAGAGCAATCCAGCTGGAGAAGAGGCTGCGGTTTACACCATCATCATGAAAAATACAAGTTTTATAGTGCCGCCGAAAAATATATTTCTTACCAAAGTGGAAATAAAATATGTGAATCTATAGATATATATGCTTTAAAATATTGATATTGACTTGACTAGTGGTTATCAACCACAACAGCTGGACAATATTGGATATAGTATCCAATATACCACTTACTGTACATAACAAAACTGTTCTGCACAATAATAAGTGGATAAGACAATAGTTATGTACAAACAATATTCAAATAAAAGACATATTACTAGCAGACAATCCTTGTGGGACCAGCATTCTGACAGCACATTACTATTCCACTGGGAGAGAGGACACACTTTTAAAAAGATGCACACACGCACACGCACACACGCACACACACACGCACACACACGCACACACACACACGCGCGCGCACACACACACACGCGCGTGCGCCAGGGGAATTGTGTGACATATCACGGACACACCAAAGACACTTTTAATATATTTAACTGTCTATTGTGATAAAAGTCCTGCCCTGTGAGTTAGGAGGGATTGTGAAGTGAAAGAGTTGTACACAAAACTCCACTTCCATCAGTAATGCAGCCAGAGCCTTCAGTCTGGGTTTACACTACAAGGGAGTTGTGTACACAAGACTCAGTCCATTTGCACACAGCTGGGAAGCGAAAAGGAAAACAGACAATTTGAAAAGCCTACTAGTTTTAGT
>KN471688.1:0-22980 GCA_000787095.1 Periophthalmodon schlosseri
CAAAAGCAAAAATACAAATACTAAATTATTTTTCCAATTTGTTGCAAAATAATATCCTGGGCCTATGAGCTTATAGTCATGGTTAACCTTTTTTAAGCTTATGCCTGTAGAGTCCAGCTCCCTACTTGTGCTCCTCCACTGCTTTTTTTGCAGTCAAAAGCCTTGAAGTATTGTCGTTGTCCACCCGCGTTGACCCAAAATACTGCAGGAGTGCATTGAATAGCGCAATCCCTTATACACGCAGGCCCGTTTGACCTCAGTGAACCGTTTCCTCTTCTCCTGCACTTCTATCATGAGGTCAGGGATAAAGTTGAGCATCTCTCCAAGTATATTTTCCAACCTGTCTTGCTCTGAGGCGTACCTTCTCTCTGTCAGAAAAGCGCAAAAATGTACCGAGGCAGGATTCCTCGTATCGGATCTGTGGAGACGCGGTGGGCTCGTTCAGTAATGATTGAATTTTCTGTATTTTCTCCAGTGTCTTTAAACAACAGTTCAAGATATCTTTCATACATTCCATCTCGTTTTACCCGTCCCCTGGGCCCTCTGGTACTCCTCTTAGCCATAAATTGTTTCACCTGCTGTTTTCATATTATTCATTCATGGTGTCTGGAGTTGTCCACTTTCATAGTTAATAGGTTAATTGAATGCTTGATAGACCACACATCGGCTCCCAGTTTGCGTATTTCTTCCTGTACGTCTTCCTGGATCATATGGCGCCGAAAATGTACACCAGAAGTTTACATACACTATACAAATAGACACATACGCTTTTTTCTCACTGTCTGACATGAAATCAGACTAAACTTTTGCTGTTTTAGGTCATTTAGGATTACCAAAATTATTTCTATTTGTTAAATGCCAGAATAATGAGAGAAAGATTTTTTTTAGACAATTTTTCATTACTTTCTTCAAAGTCAGAAGTTTATATACATTTCATTAGTATTTGATACTATTGCCTTTAAACTGTAGGACTTGGGTCAAATGTTTTGGATATCCTTCTACAAGCTTCCCACAATAGTTGGCAGGATTTTTGGCCCATTCCTTCTGACAGAACTGTGGATATCCTCTACAAGCTTCCCACAATAGTTGGCAGGATTTTTGGCCCATTCCTTCTGACAGAACTGGTGTAACTGAGCCAAGTTTGTAGTTCACCTTGCTCGCACATGCATTTTCAGGGCTGCCCATAAATTTTCAATAGGATTGAGATCAGGACTGATGGTCACTCCAAAACATTAACTTTGTTATCCTTAAGACACATTGTAACGAGTTTGGCAGTATCCTCAGGGTCATTGTCCATTTGGAAGACCCATTTGCGCCCAAGCTTTAACTTCCTGGCTGATGTCTTGAGATGTTGCTTCAGTATTTCCACATAATGTTCTTTCTTCATGATGCCATCTATTTTGTGAAATGCACCAGTCCCTCCTGCAGCAAAACAACCCCACAACATGATGCTGCCACCCCCATTCACAGTTGGGATGGTGTTTGCAGAGGTTTGCAGGCTTCCCCCTTTATCCTCTAAATGTACCAATGCTCATTATAGCCAAACAGTAAAATGTTTGTTTGGTCAGACCACAGGACATGTCTCCAAAAAATAAGGTCTTTGTTCCTGTGTGCATTTGCAAACTGTAATCTGTTTTTTTATGTTTCTTTTGGAGTAATGGCTTCTTTCTGGCAGAGTGGCCTTTCAGCCCATGTCGGTACAGAACTCGTTTTACTGTGGATAATGACACACTCTTACCAGCTTCAGCAGCACCTTCACAAGGTCTTTGCTTTTGATCTTGGGTTGATATACACATTTTGGACCAGAGCACGTTCATCTCTGGGACACAGAACCCGTCTCCTTCCTCAATAGTATCATGGCTGGACATTCCCATGGTGTTTATACTTGCATATAATTGTTTGAACAGATGAATGTAGCAACTTTAGGCATCTGGAAATTGCACCCAAGGATGAACCAGACTTGTGCAAGTCCACAATTCTCTTCCTGATTTCTTGGCTGATTTCTTTTGACTTCCCCATGATGTTACACAAAGAAGCAGTGTGTTTCAGGTGTGTCTTCAAATACATCCACAGGTGTCTCTCTAATTAACTCAAATGTTGTCAATAAACCAGAATCAGAAGTTTCCAGAGTCATGGCATCATCATCTGGGTTTTCCCAAATTGTTTAAATGTAGTAATCTTACTGTATGTAAACTTTTGACTTTGAAAAAAGTAATGAAAAATAGTCTAAATAAATCTTTCTCTCATTATTCTGGCATTCAGCAAATAATTTTGGTAATTCTAATTGACTAAAACAGGAAAAGTTTAGTCTGATTTCATGTCAGACAGTGAGAAAAAAAAAGCATATGTGTCTCAACTGTATACTTTCACTTAAGAGTCCACTCGGCAAATCCTCACTATCGCTCCTGTGGGGCAATCATCCGCAGCAACGTCTGTGTCTTCCTCAATATATATATATACAGCTGGGGTGACCAAGAACTGCCATATTTTAGCCTTGAGTGTTTCCGTGAACTTTTGGCTCTCGGCATTAGTGCTCTTTTCTGGTGTTACTACTTTGGATTTTTCTTTTTTAAACTCAGTGTTCCAGTGAGGCAGATTAAGACAAAAATGCTAAGATGTCTCCACCTATTCAGCACGCTGCAGCCATCGTCACCGGAACTGGGACATTCTCTAAATGTCTATCATGTATTGAACAATAAGTCGATATAGTAATTATCATAACAGCCAGCGCAGCTCCTGGTGGTATTAGAAAAACATTTGCCCTTACCTGTACCCGTGCTGAGTGTCCACACAGATGCCTCCGTTGTAGCAGGGGTTGCGGGGGTAGGCAGCACAGGGCTGGTGGGACTGCTCTCTGCCCGGACAGGAGCACACCGCTGTGGACTCCACCGTCACAGACACCAGGCTCATGGTGCCACAGTCCACCACAGTGGGAGTGTCACGCACGTTCAGGACCGTGGTACAGCCCCCCGCCCCTGGACACTCGGAGGAGGGACACTCATCCACCCTCACCTGGGACACACTGGTCTGCATGAAGGACTGGAGCTGCGGAAAGACAACGAAACGCCTAATTAAAAACTAATCATAACTTATTTAACAACTCCTTGAATGATGGTTCAGCCTGGAAGAAAAATGTGTGCAATTTACGATTATTGCTCATAAACAACTCGTGTGTGCAGATGGTATTTGCGAACAAGAAAATATATGAATAACTCCATGTAGAAAAAAAAGTCAGATAGGACCTTACAAATACAGACACATTTATACACCGTGTACATTGAAGGTTGAAGGGAAGTGAAAGTTGGTGGTTCAAGTGAGATTGAACCACCAACCTTCACACTGGTTCCTTCTTTCCTCCTATCTTTTCTTCCTTTCTTATAGTGTTCCTATCTACTTTCCTTCTATATTTTCTTCTGTCTTTCCTTTCTTGGTCAATGAATGAATGGTCACATTTTTATATGGCGCTTTTCCACCTTCAAGACACTGGGGGTGAGGTGAGTTAAGTGTCCTGCCCAAGGACACAACAAGAGCATTCATCTGTGGGAGCTGGTATCACACCGCCAACCTGTGGGTCAGTGGATCTGACCGCTCTACCAATGATGTTTATGTTGAGAGCGGGATTCAAACTGCTAACCATCGAATCAGTGGGCAAACACTCTACCAACTGACCTACTGTCTTCCTCCCTCCCTTCCTAATTCCCTTCTTTCCTACTTTTATCCTTTCTCCCTTCTTTCAATCCTTTTCATCCTTTCTTTCCATTCTTCCCATATCATGTTCAGCTGGATCTCAATACTTTGCCTGTTCCAACTCTGAACCCCTAAAAACAACAAAAAGTAAAATCATTATGTAAAAAAAACATCCCTTGCGAGTGAACACATTTTGTACTTTTCAAACACTACCAGAATGTAAGCAAAAGTTGACATACACAACTTTGAAAGCTAAATAAGTCACACGTACTCTGCAGGTTGCCCTAGTTAAGCCCGCAGAAGAGAGAAGGGAGCTCAGTGGTCAAAACAAGAAGCGAGTCGGACCAGCTGGCACGCGGGAGCCAACATGTGGGAAAATGACTGATCTTAAACTTGTTTGCGGCACCATGCTGTTTAGAAATTACACTCCAGCCTAGTGTTTTTTGATGTGCCAACTTTTCAGATATGCTGCGCAGTCTGGTCCAGCTGCCACCGACATATTTTATTCACTACTACTTATATTTTATACCTCCCTATATTGATTTAGTAAATATTTCAGAATGCAATAGCCCGACTTTGTGCTGGCGTGCGCGGGTTAGCAAGTTCTGAGATGGTGGGAGTAAGCTAAGCAGGAGTACTCTAGAGAGAGTCTACAGAAACACAGGGAGGGTAAGGTGACTCAATTTCTAGCTTTTTGGACCTATGGAATGCTGTTTGAAAGCAGATTTATTTATTATTTTCTGGCAAAATGGAACTCCATGAAAACCAGATACGCAGCTCTCCAAAGAGAACATTACCTTGCCCAAATAATGCATTGCGGTCAGTAATGCATTTATGTAATATCATGCTTTTTTTTTTATTTTGTATTTTTTTTATTTCATTTTTAATTAATTAATTTTTTTTTACAATTAAGAACAACTTAAGCAACCTCAAATTCTACTGAGATGAGGATATATATTACAGTTTGGCGTTCTCAAATCTATCACACCAAGTACCACCAGATCTAAACCAGACCTATAACAGGACTATTCTGGGTCTAAACCAAGTTAAAAATAGGACTACACAGTTGCTAAAGAAGTTCAAAACAAGAACTAACCCAAAAGGGAGAGAAACGTGGAGAAAAATTATACCTTCACTGGATCCATGTATGTAATTTCACCACTTACATGTCATGAAGTTTTGTTGCTATGCTATTATAGTAATTAGCTAGACCGCTTTCATCTATAATACATGCATTCAAATGTAAATGAGAATTATCTCACAAATACAAATTATACAATGTGAACCACAAAAGCAAAGGTGTCCACGTGTCTTTTAAAAGGCCAAAAGAAAGCCTGGCATGTCTATTATTACTACAAGTAAACATGGAATTTTACCATTTGAATCAGCTTTTGAGAACATGGGTTATATAATATTAAACCGGGGCTTTGTTTTGGACTATTCAATACGTTCCTGTGGAGACAGTGTCTACTTTACCACTGCTTTGCTCAACACTCTTGTATTTGTCTTGTTGTTGGCTACTCCAGCGTCACAGCTGTTGCCGTGGAGAACCAAAAGAGCAGACAGAGTTGTTGGCTCAGGTGTAGCATTTAATATAAATTCTGACTTATCTGTCCTTATCTACTCCAGCTTTCACTCTGCAAACTGTGGTGTGGACACTATGAGATTAAAAGGACTATATTACTCTAGTTTCTCATGTATGTTATAACGTCATTTCCTCATCAAATACCAGTTGTGTTTTTCTTCATTCACACATGTTTTACACACAAATCCTGCATATTCAGGCTGTGTTCTTTTCTCCAAAGGAAAACAGTTCCACCTCATGTCATGTGGTAATACAGGTAGTGCTCCACTGTGTTTTTAAACTCCATACACCTTCACTAAAATCATTTGGATAATTCCAGCCCTGGAATTGCCAGTCTCTACTGAACTAAAGGTAAAAGGTAAGACAATCCAGGATTACTCAAATGTGTGAATAAAACAAAACACAACTTCAGTCATGTAACAGTATTATAACATGGCTAAAAGCTCATAAGATATAGGACCTTTAAGCTATTGACAAACTTTGAGAAGTCACTATAGACTATGATGGGTGACTAGAGACTTTTTACAGTATAACTTATAGATCATCGAAACAATAAAGCTAAGAAAAAACTATAAAGGTCAAGGTATATTTTATTGTTCCCATATACGGCTATTTCTCATGTGAATTGTCCATCTTTCAAAGCTGCTGGGGCAACCTGTCAGCACCAATGTACAGATCTTGAGCTAGAATTGGTCAGGAGTACCTAGCACCGTAGTACCAAGAGGAAACCCACTCACACAAGGAAAACAGGTAACCTCCACACATAGCCGGCCTGAGATTCAAACCCAAGAACTTGCTGTGATTCAAGTGAGCCAAAACAAATGTCACTTTAGCATAATACTGGAAGAAGTGGAGAAGTGGTTTTACTATTCTTTCATAAAGGGGCTGTACCTGATTTTTTCCGATGTATCTGAGCAAAATATGTCTTGCCCCAGTATAGCTATAAGCAGTTCTTGAGGTCAAAATAAGTTTGCTGCGTGCTGTCTCCACCTAATTATAAAAAAATTATTGAAACTCCGCTCTCATTTCTGAAAGTTAGGAATAACATTGCCATTGCCAACAGTTAAAAACAAACTAGTTCTGTTTTTCACGTTTTTAAGACAGTAAAATCAGGTACAGTGCCTTTAAAGCCATACTGCTACTTGGCCTTTTTACACTCAAATAAAATAACATTGTTTTTGTATGATTTTATTGCACTAAAAAACACCTGTCCTTACTGTGAGTCGGCTTGCGTATCCACAAACCTGACTCTTACTTGGGCTGGAAGAGGGCATCCACCTGTTTGTCTCCATGGAAATGTTGTTCCTTTGGCTATTATATTCCACAGCATGGCATATATATCTCTAAGTAGAATGTGCCGAAGTATGGTTTTAACTTTATATTTCAGTGAAATGATGCTGATAACATGCCAGCTAAAGAAAGTCACGCAATGTTGCTTTAAAATAATGATAAAGGGATATTGTAGTCATTAATGCAATTCTGTGTACATCAGAACCTGCTGGTAGATTCATCAAATGTCGTAGATTCATAACAACTGCTATATGACATTGGTCGGTAAGTTCCACAGAACCAGTAGTACATTTATTGCCTAGTCAAAAACTGCCCAAAAAGAACTAAGGGTCAATTTGCAATCCTCCTCTAATAAAACACCAACTTTTCAAACAAACTGCCCAGGATAATACCTACAGCAATCCAAAGCCTCTTTAAGACCATTCAAGTATTTTCTGCACTAGTTCCTGCTTTCAGTCTAAATGATGATGAGATAAAGAGGAAATCGCTATTCTCCGGGTCAAGAGCTCAGATAAACTCAGGATGAAAATTGAAAATATTCCTCACGGTCTTGAATCCACACGTCCGGAATGTGCCGCTCTTTGCTGGTGAGAGCGACAATGGTCAAGTGGGTTTATGCATCGTGGCACACAGCCAGGCAGAAAAGAGCGGGCTTTTACCGTTGCGCGCCAGCATATAGGCAAACACAATGAAGCCGCCGCTGATCCCTGGGAAGGTCACTAGAAGCTCAATGTTCTGCACTGATTGGACATCATTCACTGTGTCTGGTTTAAGCGCTCTAGCCATGCCTCGCTCGCATCTATCTTATTGTATCTGATTCACTTATTCCGGCAAATGGCCTGTGCCGGATGAGCAGTAGCTTTTACCCAGGTTTATGGATGATTGTTAGCGCTGATCCATGCCTCATGTGGTTCAAATGCAGTCCGTGCGGTTCGCTGCAAATTCATTCTACTTACATTTGTTTCTGTCAATTTACGCAGAATAAATAAGCAAGTATGAGCAGTTTTGGATGTGTTTTTGACTAGCTTGGCTTCAAATTGGGGCTGCACAATATGTTGCTGCAGTTGTTTAGATCTGTCTGCAAAGTACGCAATATTCTGTCTTGTTATATAGAAAAATGTAGTTGTACTTGTCGTACTTGACCTCTACAAACATGTTCTGATATTAATGGTGGGATTCTTGTGTTTATCAGTTCACATATAGTTTTCTCTAAAATTTTTATGCTCCTGGAGTTGTTTACAATGTGCACTCTGAACAGAATTCAACTTTTTAAATATAGCCCAAATCAGAAGAAAGTGCAATTTAAGCATTGGAAGAGAGTGGACAACTGGACAATTGATTAGTTAGTTTCAGGTTGAAGTTTTTTAAGTTTTTTTTTTTTTTTTTTTTTTTTTGAATAAAATTGTGCAACCCTACTTCAAATGCCCCATTGACTGACTGATACTCATGTACCACTGTATTTGAAAAGTAGGTGCTAAAACACAGAATGCACTGGCCACTAGGGCAGCTCAATTATGGAAAATAACAATAATCACAATTATTAAAATCATAATAAAATTCACATTTTTTTTGCAACAAGAGCGATGCATCTTAAAATTAAGAGAACCAAAAGATGAAATTAAAATATATGACCCATATCTTGCACAAAGTAGAGTTTTGAATGTATTTTTTTGCTTGCATTTACACAGCATAGATACTTTAATTTACTTTAATTATGTTTTTATTTATTTATTTATTTTATTTTATTGAAAATTAAATTGTTGTTTTTATCGGCTGATATTCCAAAATGGGGGCATGTGATCTTAATTCCTTGACTTTCAGCGATCCGTTTCCAGTCTAGTGTCTAGTATAATGCACACGTGGCTTGCACATTGCTTTATATGTGATTTTTGCACGTGCATGACTCTCTATAGGCCCTGTGCAATTGTATGAAATAATTGTGGTTCATGATGTACAATTTTCCAGGATAATTTGCACGGTAAATTGCATAGTGTATTTGAAAATGCGCAAGCCGGTGACCTACTATTATAATGAGTGTAAATCCAAGATGGGTCAGATCGTGCAAATGTCTTCCATTGGCTGAGTGGTGCAGTGAAACGTCATGTTAAAATATGAATGTAGTGAGACGTAATCAGCAAAACTAGGGGAATTCACACAAGCAAGGAAATATGAGTTTGTAGACTTACAGTAGGTATTGCTAATAATTGTATACAGCAGACGGGGGCAAATAGGGACAGAAATAATGACGACATAATCCTCGTCGAGTTAAAATGATTGATGATTTCTGTTCAGTGGAGGTGAAGACTGTTCTTTCATTGTCCTTAGAGTAGAGTGTGTGTGAAAATAAATGGTTGCTTCATGGTCAAATAAAAAACTTCCCTGGTGATTGTGTTATGATTAATTTTTGGTATTGGCATTTTTTGAACAGACTAATGAGTTGAATGGAAATAGAAGAGCGTTATATGGCTCCATGCCCGCACAAACATGTAACAAATGATAAATACATTTTGTTATTATTTTGACAAAAGTGAAAAGTTAATTTGTGATCTTTACTTGAACTTAAGATATATTTGTGGGCCTTGCTATGGATTTTACAAGTTAAATATCAGTATCGGCAAGTAGTGGTTATCGGGCACCACAGTAGGCCAAATATCAGATATCTGATATTGGTATCGTCAAAAAATCCATATTGGCCCAACCCTAATTAATTTGTGGTCTCAATCTCTTGCTATCAAAAAGAACTACTCAGAAAAGAATTGGAAATGAATCTTAAAAACTTGCACTATATTGCATTTTGTTGGATGCATCACTTGCTTGTCTCCATGGAAATGTTTTTACTTTGGCATCAAATGTATCCTGCAGTTATTCAATTGCTGGTATAATTATTGCAAAAAAAAACAAAAAAAACACCTTGAAAAACATGCATTCGTACAGTGAGCAGGGTCTCCTCCCACAGATCTGACCTGTAACATGACATGCTTGTCTCCACAGAGATAGATACATTCGATACCATGCTGTGGGACATTCTGTGTGAAGTGCTAAACTCTGTTAATCTGGGGTGAGAGAAATTTGATTTCAAAATGATGGATGACCATGAGCTTCTTTGTGTTTGAGTCCTTCTCAAGACACAATAGAGGGAGTGGTGACCATATCCCTCTGTTTAAAAAAATACAGAAAGAGATATTCAGGACTTACCAGGTAAGAAAAGTTACACAGTGCACATCTAAAGCTGGCAAAGTAACAGTTTTTCGACTTTACCTCAATCAATTCATAAAAATACGTCACTTTCTGCAATCATTTCCACACTAATCAAATGTGCATTGAATTGTCTTTGGGCTGTACAAGCAAAGGTCCAACAGGTTAGACTGTATTGTACATCCAACTATTGCAAAATACACAGAGACAAACTTCCACCCCTCTGCCTGTGGGCCTGCATTAATGTAATGACAAAAAGAACCTTGGTACCTGCCTGCAATACTAAACACTCCATATAAAAAGTGGAAACCAATATAGTTCTATTAAAAGTCAAGGGAAGCAAAGGCCTGAATTGAAAACGCTGAGGGATAAGTTCTATTATTAAGGATGAGCGGGTAGACTTTAAGTGGAAGACATTGAAAAAAAAAAAAACAACATCTGCTCAAAGCATTACAGTAGCATTGAGAGCATTAATAAGGAGAGCCGCTACATCTTTCGCCCCCGAGCCCACCCCCTGTCCTCTTGTTAAATATCCTACTTTCCCTGCAGTTTGTTTCGGCCATCTTCTCCTCACTACGCACACAACACAGATACTACTGACTGAAAACAGAGATAATACTGTATCGTCATAATTGGCCTGAACGATTTTGGAAAATAAAATCAAGCATTGCAATTTGCTAATTTTGGAAGTAGGTTTCTGTTCAAAGTCCACATAGTCAACCCAACCAGGTGCAATAACATTTGAGAGAAGACCACGGAACACTGCAAAACAAGTCCCATGCCTTTCAGAACATGTTTGTAGTGGTCTAAACTACAGAGGTAACAGCTTTTGGTCATCTAGACTCCGTATAATTTATTAGAGGAAATTATGCTGCTTAAATATGGATATGTTATTGCTTTAACTGAAATATTCCACTGTATTCTAATAAATCTACGTCCATGGAAACACGCAGGTTACACCATCATGCGGCCCAAGTTAGAGCTCAGGTCTGTGGCAAGGCGGGCCACTAACAGTAAGGATTCATGTTTTTTCAGGGTATTTTTCGGGGGTTTAGATCACTTGTAATAGACTACAAGCACAATAGATACTGGCCAGCCAGAATCACACGCTTTACAAAGACGAATGGGTCTGGAACGTATCCTGTCTCCCCAATTCCAGAGGGCGTGACTGACAGATTAACCAATCAAAAAGACCTATGTTCGGTTTGGGTATAAACAAACATGGCTTACGTTAAAAAAGGCAAAAAAAAAAAAGGAATCAACAGTCGAAGCTCCAAATTCGTATTTATCTCAGGTAAAAGAAGTTATATATTTTGTTCTGATACAAGAATTTTTGAGGAGATGCCTTTCGCATTTGAGAGACACGTGCTACAAATTAGCGGCTGTGGTTGGATCATCCCGAATTAGGTCTGAGGTTTTTCACGCCTCTGTGATCCAATTCCAGACCCTTCTGGATTCGAACAGAATGCAGAAGTGACTGGCTGGTCAGGCAAATACTGTGGAGCATTCCAGGCAAAACAATAAGATCTCCATGGGGACACGCAGCTGATGGACCCCCCCACTAGAAAAGTTAAATACTGCACGCTGATGTAGAATTTCACTCTGTAAATTTAAAAGTAAATGTAAAATTATTTATTTTTAGGAACAAACTGTAGTCTGTGCATTGTTTTCAGCTATTAAACACTAAACTGTGAATCATTTTTATAGTGCAAATACATACGCCAATTCAGCATATCCATAAATCACTATTTCTTCACATCGCTCGACATCTCTCGCTGCTTAATCTGCACTTATCATTCATACTCCACACACTGAACCTCTTATCAGGTCAACAGCAGAGGGAGCACAGACCTTTGCCTCACAATGACCATTATAACCACACGTGGACCATGTACTTGGAGTGTATCACCTCTGGCAGACTCAAATATGCAAATTCACAATGCATCATCCTCCCAGGACACCGGTCAACACCATCTCTCACTGCAAACTGCTTATTCAAACACCTACACGGAGGTCTTTCGCCATCATTCAGGCTTTTCAAATGAGTTTTGACCAGAGCCGGAAGATGTACTGTCAAGTTTAGCATATCTCAGCTATTTCTGCTGTACTTTTAAGGAGATAGGAACATTTAATCTCTGAAACATCAGAGGGTGAAAGGGATTCTGTGCTGTCAGTATGATTTGTGGCTATGCAGAATAAATTTAATTGGTAGTTTGAAGCTATTACATTTGATACTGGCAGCTAGGCTTGTCAATTTAAAATCAGATACTGATCGATACTAAAACCAGTATTGAAACTAAATACGCATTTGAGCAAGTATTGATACTAAAAAAGTGGCATTCACGGGACAGAAATGAACCTTTCCTGATCTTGAGCTGTATCAAAACAAGGGCATTCACGGACAGAAATGAACCTTTCCTGATCTTGAGCTGTATCAAAACAAGTAATAATAATAATAATGCATTTTATTTATAAAACACCCAAGGACACTGAACAAGATAAAACTGGATTAAAAAAAAACATATAAATACAATAAAACATGTATAAGATACATAGACTAGTATGAGTCCATGGACCACTATGGAACCTACTTGGATGAATGAGGGATTACACAGATTTAAGACCACATGGTAATATAAAAGAAAGTACTACGATTTAATGTTGAAAATTACATTCTATTGTCTAAAGAGAGTGTTTTAAATTTTTTTTTATTATCATCACGGCATTGGAATTGGTAATAGATTTCAATATTAAGGAACAGACTCGATACTCAATGTTAGTATTGTGACAACACTAATGACAGCACTTCCAACTAACAACAGACCTACGTACGGCCTTTTTCTGTTGGGGGTATGCCGCCTGCTGTCTCCATGGAGATGTGATTGCTTTACCGAAAATGTTTAACAGTATGGTATAAAACAAAATGATCTTTATTCATTAAATTAACGGTGTAGAAACTGACCGCCTTCACACAAATCTGATCTGCAACTTAGACTAGTGGTGTCCATAGAGATAATAAAGTTAATGCCATACTATGAAACATTCTAGGCCAAACAATAACATGTCTGTGGAGAAAAGCAGGTGGCAGACCTTCAACCAGAAAAGTTACAAAGTGAACCTAAAATGGTCAAAATACGTAAAATGTTCCTCTTTCCTGTTTATTTTTAGACAACCAAAATACTACAACATAATATCAAACATTTCTAAGATTGCAGTAATCCAAAAAATAAGGCCTGCAAAATTTGTTGGAGAGCCACATAAAAAGACAGGAATCATCAGTGGCCAGTAGCTACTGATCTCCACAACAACATGACATATTAGTAAAATCATGCTGCTGACAACACCTGGTTGGTGTAAACATTAATTATTATTTAATTATTAGACAGCCTCTGATACCAGATTAAACAGACATGTAATTCAAAGTGAGGTAGTCTGCACTGGTATCACACGAAACTAGAAACTGGCAACCTCTTTCAGTCAACGTAGGCTGAAAAAAAGTATGTCTCTTGCCAGCAAATAGTGGTAAAAAATACTAGTCATCTCATGTAGTAAATATTAGAACAAATATTAATTTCACAGTGCTGTACTATAGTCTAGATGTTTACTTAACCAGACTGAGCAGCACCATCACAATCTGTGCTTTGACATGTGATAATGAATCAGCTTATTCCTTTAACCTGGGTTATTAAAGCATTTCCCAGAAGCTATGAGTCCAAGATGGATCATAGAAAGTACCAGTTTGCTGACGCTTCGAGGCATGCACACTCATGTTGATAACTACATGCATGTCTTGTAATGGAAGTAGATCCTATTTTCAGATTGTATTTTGACCCCTTAAGAAACATGAAGCTGTTTAGTAGTAAGTGCAGCGCAGTGGGCAGAGATACGGGGGAGGTGAAAACTGAAATTTTTGAAGCACTCAAGCCTTGATTGCAGGGCAATACCTGATTACTCAAACATGCATGAATCAATGAAATAGGACTTTGAGTGAGCTAATGATAAGGGAACACCGCTATAACATGGTAATCATTTTTTTCCCCTTTAAATTTGATACAAAATTACAGTTACAATTATTTTTATATTGTAGTAGGCAGTTTACATTTCATTTACTCGCTGTTTGTCCTGCATTTAAGAAACAACTTGCTCCACTTTGAGACTTTGATTTGTTGATACTTAACTCTTGGGCCAAACATTGCCAAGGGCGAAATCACAGTTCGCAGTCCAGAATGTGAGTGAGATCCCAGTAATGTTTTAAAGGATTCACTCGAGAAGTCTCATGGGCTTTTCCAATGTGTCACAGGGAATGACAAGTGGGCAGCTTATAGCGGTTTTGAGCAGCTGCTATGGATCGGTAAGCCATCACAAACAAGGTATTATAGAGGGGGGTGGGCGATATTGACATAACAAATAAAAGTTAGTTTTTTTTCACAATTATCTTTCCATTATTCCAAACTCAAATTTGTTACTACGGAATGAATAGAAGGGAACTATCGACCAAAATAATAGCAGTTTCCTCAATATTATCATGTGGTCTTTTACTTGTTGTGATATAGATCAGAGCTATTCTAAAACTAAACTAAAAATCCAATTTATGGAATTATTTCAGTGTTCATACAACTTCAAATGAGTATCAACTAGGAATGGGACGAGATACAATTTCCACAAGACGAGACACGCCACGAGATTGGGTCCACAGGAACAAGTCAAAACAAGATGTTGACATGTTTTTAATAAATAATTGTGCAATTCCAGAATTATTATGTTTGCTGTCATTGTAACACTGCTTTATGTAGCTCAGCATTGTTAATCCTTTTTTGTCCAAGGAAAATGTAAAAAAATGGGGAAAAAATCTCACAAGATAATTTTACTCATGTGTACACAATCTCATCCCTTCCACTTTCAATACTGTTAATAATGATTAGCAATTGGGTATTGATCTTTTTGTCAGCGTTTTTTTTCTATAATAATCAGATGATATTTTTGCAGGCCATCAGAACCGTGCTAACATGTGTAAATGACTTGACTGTAGTCGAAATTTCGCACACATTTGAATAAAGTAGTGGACCAAGAAATAACTCAAGAGTAAAAGGCATGTATTTGGGAAAATTACTACTCAAGTAAGTAACTTAAACAATAACTGTGGGGATGTAACATCTGGTTTATAAGTTGAAGTTAATATAACTAGAAGGACAAAACGTTAAATAATGCACAAAATCTGATATAGGACAGACACAAAAAATGAGATCATATCTGAAGGAGCGGTGCAAGAAACACAAATATTCAAATCATTTCATATTGTCATTTTGTCACCTGTAGACTTACTCACAGTGGGAAGAGTAACCAAACCTTTTACTCAAGTAAGAGTACTGTTATTTCAATAAAAATATTACTCAAGTAGGAGTAAAAGCATGCTGCTAGAAAAGTACTTTGAAAAGTCCATTTCTTCAAAAAGTTACTCAAGTAAATGTAACTGACTACTAACCACCTCTGCAATTAACCACAAAAGTGAAAAAATACTACTTCATACCCTTACAAGTATCTTTTCTTTTTATGTCTTTTCTAATATAAATGTCTTACATATTCCGCCCACCTCTAACTATGAAAGCATTTATTCTAACTCCAAGACGTACCTTCTGCTTGTGGGCGGCGAGGTAGCCATGCATTTTCTCTGGCTGTAAGAACAACGGCGGTCCATGCACGGCGAAACGGACGTCCAGCATCCTGTCCCTCACGTCCATCAGGCTGAAGATGTTGACATCATCCGGAGGCACTGACAACATCTCCGAGAGGAAGTCCACCAGGAGATCATAGCGGCTGCGCTGCTTCCCCCTCAGATCGATGAACTCCTTGGCCGTAATGTCTGAAAAAAACAAAAATGTTGTTAGCACTTAATAACTGATAAAGGCTTAGTAACTACTTAATTAATACCCTAACCACTTCATTAAAGTGATGTAACTTTCTGGAGGTGGAAAGTCAACTGCACAATTCCATGGAAACAGAAAGTTAAAACAATATTTTGGAACATAATCCATGGAGAGAGATGGAGAGTTATGTCATACTGTGGAATATTGTAGCCAAAGGAACAACAACATTTCCTTGGAAACAAGCAGGAGAAGGTCTTCCTCCAGGCCAAGTCAGAGTCAGGTTTGTGGAGACGCAAGCCCCCTCAGAGAAGGCATGCATGTTTTTGTATGTTTTTTTCAAAGCAGTAAAAAAGTTACATACTGTGGCTTTAAGTAATGACTGAATCTTTCTTAATAAACTAATTGCTCATTATAAATAAAGTCTTTGTTCATGCTTTATTACGGCAAAATAAGGTGTAGTTACAGGTGCATTTTTTCTAGTAGAGGGGCCACCAGCTGCTTCTGTGTATGGAAATATTTTAGCTTTGTCTGGAAGATTAAACTTGTCTATCTCCATAGTCACAGGTCAGATCTGTACTATAATGAAAGATAGACAAGTTTAATGCAATATTGTGGAACATTCTAGGCAAAGCAATTACATCTCCACAACAGACAAGCATGCAGACCAGAAAAGTAAGAAGTGCACATTTAATATAAGAAGTACCAAACGTTTACATGTTTGCGTTAATACACACATAGCTATTTTTCAGTTTGCAAAATCTTAGCCAGGTCAGTGGGAGGTCCTCTGTTATGTCAGCTACTGATTTGAAAACATGCTAGGCTTGTTAATGGCAATTGCAATCTTGACAATTGCGGTTCAATTTGTAATCACCATTAACAGTGGGGAATTGTGGGTCTTGAGTCACAGCTTCTGTCCACACCTGCTTTGGCATTCAACAAACAGCATACCTGGAAAAGAATAGTGTTCTGAAAAATTGAGTAATTTTTTGGCAAATTGTGTTATCTTACAATGATAGTTATAACGTGTTAGGAAATATCTCAGGGAGCTTTCTTACTTTCGTATTATCCTATAACTGGGATTGGATTTGAGATTTATTTTCAAAATCAAGTTTCAGTTCTCAATATAAAATACTGAAATTGAGAGAAAACTGAAATATCTACTGATAATACTCACAATATAAAATACAAGGTTTTAGGTTTTATAAGAAGAGATTATATTAAGTGCATTCTTTATAATCAGATAGCTCAGTCATTCAGTCTCACGTTGGACATAATGACTTTTTTTTCAATTTGGTTGTGTTTACTGCACTGAAAAACATGTCTTTACTGTAAGGAAGCTTGAACAAACCTCACCTGTTTCCATGTAAATGTTGTTCCTTTGGCTATAACATTCCACAGCAGGGCATACAATTTAACAATCTCTACGGAGAATTGTCGTGGGTTCTTTGCACACAGCTCTTCCCCTTAACACACACTGCCTCTGTGGTGGTGGGAGGCCCCTTATATAGTACAAGGCCCCTCCCTCAAATCAATTAAGAAAGAAAAATGGTAATTTCTCTACCAATAGAAATAGATAGATTTCCTCTTTACGTGTGTGCGTGTGTGCTTCTCTGTCACAAGAATATTATGGTGATGTATGGTTTGAACTTTCTATTTCCATGGAATCAGGTGACGTGCCACCTCCAGAAGGTTACGTACTGTAGCTTTAAAAACAAAGCTTCAAAATAATCAAAATAATAATCAAACCCACTTCACTCAAAAAATGGCATTTCTTATTATCTTACCACCTACATTGCACATATATATATATATATATATATTTTTTACTCTTGTGGCAAAAGCGTACATCAATTATCCCCATTACCTCAGCAAATAGCAGAGGCTTATTATAGAAATGTGACAAACATGACTAATGGGGCTTTGAAACACGGAGTCCTTTAGTCAAACATCAAATTCTGCTTGTACATTGGCTTGCACAGGCTGGTGGTACAAAACCAGCCCCTAAGTGTGGTCGATACTCTTTGGCTCAGGGAAAAGAGAGAGTGGGCGGAGAGGAGAGCGAAGGCTTTTGTAATCTTGTGTTATACTGGTGGGCTGACTTTTGTGCGTAGAATTCTCCCATCACGCCTTCATATTTAATAAGACATCGCCCTCTTTTTCTCAGAAATTGTGTTTTCAATTAAGGTGGTTATCTTGAATGGGGTGGTGGTTAGGCCGGTGAATGCAACGGGAAATTTGAGTTGAAATTTGACTTCAAGAAATGATGCTTTTAAAGGAATGCTACTATTTTCTCAGTAATAACTGCGTTAATGGCCAATATGGCAGAAAGTGCTGTAAAATTGTGTTATGATGTGCATTTTTAGCTGAAACACATCAATGAAAAATCTTATATATGTGTGCAAATTCCAAACATTTTATAGTAGGCCTATAGGGCTGTTAAGTGTGATGTCACTTCTGGGTCCAGCAATCTCTGCAATGACACACTTCTCATTAAAAGGGGATTGCAGTCATTTAATGCTAACATGTGTGAGGTAAGAAGCTAGGCTAGGCTAAGCTAGCGTTAGTGCTGACTGGCATTTAGTGAGATTCTAGATTTTTATATATATATATGTATATATATTTGATTCAATTTGTGATTACAAATACGTTTTCAAAAGGTAATTGTCTCTTGTTTGATGAATAAGAAACACAACATGGTGGCATTTTGTCACAACAAAGCTAGAAATCAGGTGTGGCGTTGCCGGTTGGACAATTCCATATTCTTGGAAGTAAGGTGCACTATGTAACATTTTGGTGGAGCAGCCACTGCCTGCTTGTCTCCATGGAGATGTTATTGCTTTGACTGAAATGTTCCACAGTATGGCATTAAACTTATCTGTCCTCATGGAGATTAGCAGGTAAAGCCACCAGACCAACTTAAACATCAGACCTGTGGATAGCGAGTCAACTCCAAGTAAGAATGCATGTTTTTCTGTCTTTTTTTTACAATTAAAACCATAATATCATAAATGCAAGATAGATAAGTTTAATGTGGAACATTCCAGACAAAGCAATAACATCTCTATTGAGATACACTCCTGACAGTGGACACCAGAAAAGTTGCACAGTCCATCTTCTATTTTTGGTAAATGGTGAATAAATTCATAAATCGATGGGATAAAACTGCCTTTGTCAAGAATTGGAAAGCAACACCTTCCAAATAATGGCCTTTGAGAAAAATTATTTTTTTCCACGAACCAGATCTATGTGAGGCCACCCACCTCTGGTACAAATTTCAACCTCCTCAGTTGAATGGATCATGAGATATAAGCAAATTATCATTCAGCTTAAGTCAAGGGCGTGACTTTGGCCATTTTAATTTTCATAAGAAATAGTGACTTAGTCCATTTTACCTGTTACATCTGCAATGGAAAATATGCCCTAAGTCATGTTTAAAATGGCTCAAGTCCATAAAGTCATTAGTACGTTTTTTGTGTTTCCTAAAAAAAGTGACTGAGGCCATTATTTTAGAAGGGCGCCGAAATGTTACTTGCTTCCCTGTCCAAATTCTCCAAAACTACATCAACACAGAACTTACCTACACCACCACAGACTTTTGTGTGTTAGCTAATGTCAGCAGAGGGCAGTCTAATTATTTTCTGCACTCTCGATGATATGCAAGTTGGCCTGAAACTGTAGCGTGCGTATGGGAAGATAGCATTTGGACAAATCTAAAGTTGAAAGGCATAGATTTGGTGTGGACAGCTGGTGAGAGCAGCGCATTGGCAGATGTCAGTGAAGAGTGGACAGCGACCAGTCCTGTCCAGCTGGCCCGAGTCAGCCAGATGAAATGGCATCAGGAAGGACCAATTTGTGAGTGGAAATGGATAGTGATTCTAATGGAAGAACTGAAAGAGATAGATGCATGGAATGCATTAATTAACTACACCAGCAAAACACATATGGGGTTAATTAAAAAAAAAAAAAAAAAAAATTAAGGACAACTTAGGACAACAAGTCAATTTGTGTTATTTGAAATGCTATGAAGTTGAGATGAAATATTACTTACATCTATACAAGTTAAGTTATGCACTGGATACTTAATGACTTTCAGTTTATACTGCTAATAATGGTTATAATAATGACTGATACAATTTTTACCATCACTTTTACTATCACAAGAGGTAAAAGCTGTCCCTAATACTACTACTACTACTACCCACTCTTTTTTCCCACCATAGAACGACTGCTAGACCTACAACAACTATTACTTTTACTACACAAGTCAACCTTCACTGAAATCTAAAAGCCATCTGAACCTCTTAAGGCTTTCCATCTAAGTTCAAAAAACATTGGGCATCGGTGAATAATTAAAAGAAGCAAAAAGAGGCAAGTTAAATACTACAACTACTACTACCACAACAACCACTACTACAGCTACTACTGCTATTACTACTACTACTACTACTAGACCTGACATCTCTCTGACCCCCTTTACATCTTAGAACAAAACAAGTGTTTAGGTCTATAGCTCTAAAAGCCAGATAGACATTTGCTATATTAGGAGACAGTGGACTCCTGAACTATACCTAGCTTAGCACATCCAGCAGCAGGGATCAGAAACAGGGAACAGAAATCTTCTACTATACACTAACAGCTAATCTTACTCAGTAGACTCTCTGCGGCTCTATGGCTCACTAATACCACTACTACTACTAGGGATGGTCCAACATGGATTTTTCTTTCAGCCAACCAATATGTAATGGTTGTTTTGCTGTTATAGCTGATAATTGACAGGGTTTTTAACTCTTCGGCAAGGCACATATATAAGAGTAAACCTGTTGAGAAGGTCACAAATTTACTCGCTATCTATTTGTATGCAAAATATTGTATTAATCTGGGTTGTAATTCTCTTTAATTTACATTTTAAATGTATCTGATGCACTGAGCATGAACTGGGAATGACACAGTGACATACTCATGATATATGAAAAGAAATCCCCAGTATCACCAATACCAGCACCAATATATTGTCAATCACTTACAAAAACAACAACTTCTACCACTACCACTACTACCACTACTACAGCTACTACTACTACTACTAATACTAGATACTACTACATCTCTCTGACCTCCTTTACATCTGAGAACAAAATAAGTGTTTAGGTCTATAGTTCTAAAAGGCAAACAGAAATTTGCTACATTAGGAGACAGTAGACTCCTGAACTATACCTAGCTTAGCACATCCAGCAGCAGGGATCCAGGCTAACGTCAGCTCCCATCAGTCAGTGCGGCGCGAGGGGGAGACAGAGCGGATAGATGGAGGCTAGGGGGAAAGGCTAGTAACTCCTAACTGCTAACACGCACTGGCAGCCTTCGCACCTGGCTCTGATCCAAACGCACAATTCACCAGGGCCCTCTCCTTCCCACAGGCTTCGTCCTAACAGGGCAGGCTGAAAACAGGGTTATCCCCCCGTCTGAAAATGCTAGGTGCTGGTAAAGGGCTTGGGTAAAAAACAAAGATGATTTATAGATGAGCAATGGATGACTCTTAAAGTAACATTTTATCTTGTTTAATCGATTTACGAGCCATTAAAAAAGCAATAAAGTAAGAATGTCGCATTAAAGTTTGAGTCGCAGCGTGGCCTTTTGGGAAAAACAAAGTTATTTGAGTTGGAAGGTTGATACATGATGCATTTGACCATCATTTAGTATCATCATTCTAAAAATAACCAATAATAAAACATTGTACGTTTTATTGTAACCAACTGAAGACTTTTTTCCCCTTTTCTTCAAAAATTAGAAATTATTGATAAACATTGTAGGAATGTCTCCCCAAAAATGTATCGTGATACTGGGAATCAAAGTTTATACATCATCAAGTACAGAACTGAAGAATACAAATACAGAACTGAAGAAGTGGCTTGGATGAGCAGCAAAACGTCTTCACTCCTACAACTTTTTGTCCAGTTGACAGATTTTATATTTTGGTTTTACTATGTATATCAAGTATACTGTACCACCAGGCAAGTACAAGTACAATAGGGATGGACCTTCGTTTAAAATCGCACAGAATGTGGCACACTTGTTATAGCGTTGTCCATTCCAGTCTAGTACAGTCCAATCCGTCCAATCATAGGTCAAGATAACAAGGACTGAGCTGGCAGTGAGTGCCCTCGGTACTGTACTGAAATGGAATTACTACTATCGTCTACTACTACTACTACTACTACTACTACTACTACTACTACATGATTTTGCATTCTTTGTAAAGACCTGCATATTTTTGCGGAGAGCAACTGACGGACTCAATTATTTACACATTTAAAACTGCAGTTTCCTTTAAAACCACTGGATTTTTGGTTGGTTACATGATTGTTCTAAATCCAGGTAATTTCCTTGTGTGTTTAGCATCTGAGCTATATCAGACTAAGCCTGTTTTCTGTGCACATTTCAAGGACTTTTGTTTACCTTTTTTACCGTTGCGTCGATACAGAGACTGAGAGACAGGAGCGAGTGGGAGACTTAATCTCAGCCAGGCAGATTGAACTAGAGTGAATGTGTGCATCCTTATTGCTATCCACATTTGTTCTTGAAACGGGATTTAGAATGTCAAGGAGGGTGTAAGTAATGCTATAAGTAGAATATTTCTCATAATCCCGCATCTGAGAATCAATGAGTCTGTTTACGGCAAATCTCGGCAACAGGAATAAAAGGACAAAATTCTTAGAAATGCTCCGATTTTTTATTTAATTCTTCACAAATGCACATCATGTTGCTATGTTCACCACCTTGGATGTCATTAGTCCTGAGAATTGCGATTTTACCGACCTACCTACACTTTTGAGATTCTGCGTAGCTGAACTGTAGGTTAAAAGCATCTGAATGATTCCGGCATAGCGTTCCCAGCAGTAGCTTACAGACTTCCGCTCAGAGAGGCTGTGTAATCAATACAATATGGACGGCTAACAAGTCTCTAATGACAGGTAAGCTATTTCAATCCAGTGACCATGCCCCCAGAATGCATGTTGATAAATTGGATTGTTACACTCTTGGGTCTTATTTGCCAATACAAGACAACAAGTACAACTACATACTACAGATTGATGTTGGCATGTGATAATAATTAGTATTTCTTTTTGTCTTTCTTTTTTTTTGAGAAACCAACTCTTAAAGGCACTGTACCTCAACGCGAAAAAGAACTAGTTCATTTTAAACTCTTTGCAGTGATCTAAAGTTACTCCTCACTTACCTTATGCATTCCGAGCACCCTAATTATTCACCCCGATGGATTTATAAGCCCTTTTCACGACAGAGATCAGAGCAGTGCT
The DNA here is from genome assembly GCA_000787095.1 of Periophthalmodon schlosseri. NCBI lineage: Eukaryota > Metazoa > Chordata > Actinopteri > Gobiiformes > Gobiidae > Periophthalmodon > Periophthalmodon schlosseri. The sequence continues at coordinate 22,935 of KN471688.1, forward strand.
TTTCCATGACGGTAAAGCTAACAACAACTAGCATGTTAACACGCAC
>KN471688.1:23011-44570 GCA_000787095.1 Periophthalmodon schlosseri
GAATTAGATGCGACAGCACGCAGTGGACTTAATTTGACCTCAAGACCTGCTTACACAATATATCTTTACTGGGGCGAGACAAATGTTGCTTAAATGCATGGGGAAAAACAGAATATAGGGTCTTTAAAATGTAACAAACTATAAGAGTTCATTGAGTTTTTTTAGTTGTCAAAATAATTGTACTGGTGCCATGCTGTTATAGATCATGTCTGAGAAATTGAGTTAATGAATACAGCCTTTATGATACTGTAACACATAATGGACCAGCTCTATCAGTAGCATACATGCATAGCACATTGGGTTGCACTTTTCAAAGCTTATTGAGCCCAAACTTGCAGGGGTCATGTGGGTAGCGCAGTTTAAGTAAATGAATTACATGTGCAACAATGATACTATAATAAAAGACCCTCTTGTTCTGTTTTCTTATATAGCATCCATTAGTTCTTATTCTTTGTATGAGACGTATTAGTCTGGCTGGCTTCAAGAGCCAAGAAATATTGAAAGCTGTTTAATAGAGTGATTCATAGTTGCATGCACAGATTCATTTCCTTTACAGAAATATGAAAATGTAGGCCCAGCTGCTCTCTGCCACAGTGGCTCTGCCTTTGGTGCTCATTCATTTAGCACAGGCCTGTTTTCAAAATGAGAAGCAAATCCTTTTATCTACTTATATGAGGCTTGACTTTTCTACCATGTTTTCTCTGCTTTCCTTTCCGCATATGAAGTGCACCTTTCGGTCTCCCTTCCTGCTTATATTTCAATATCTCTCAAATCATAAAAATCCTTCAGCCGTGTCCCATTTCTCTAAAGCGAATTTAATTCTGGGCAGAGCGCCGGTGTGCTGTACATCAGGTAATGATGGATGCTGCTCAACATGTGAGCAAATGTGCTGCTCAGGCAAAACCTCTCCACTAATTATTTTAGAGGCACCGCACGCAGTGGAAACCTGCGTGTGAGGGCGGGTATTTAGTACATTGTGGGGACTGACATCTTACACACACTCACATTCTGCAATTTGAGTCATTTACCAAATTTCATGCTAGTCATTAGTTTAACTTTATTTTCATTATTTTACCCACCTGAAATTGTTAAAGATGTTATCTGTCACCTGTGCCCTTAGTTGGCCAGTCATTTAGTTTAGTTTAGTTTATTCTTTAGGGACCATGTACAAATCCATTCATCTTCTGTACCAGATTTAGCTACTGCAACTTTACATCTGCCATCCCTGAGCGGGTGAACACACTAAAAGTACACATTACATTACAATTACAAAGTTACAAAATCACAATTTTGCAAAGAAAGTTTCATAATGTTTATTAAAAAAAAACAAAAAAAACAAAAAAAACATTTGTAAAATTCTGAAATTCTACACTGAGGTCAGATAACCTTGATGTTTTGCTGGGCAGATCTGCTCAGGTTTATGAGTAGTTAAATGTTGTGTTTTTCTTAATAAACATTTGGCGCATATTTAAGTAAACTATGCATAATAGCTGTAGTTTGTCCATGTATGAGTTGCCATAGTGCGTGACTAACATTTGTGCTTCTGGGTATATTGAATTTTGACACATTTGGTTCTGACTCAAATTGGAGAATGAATCTTTTAGTCGAACAAAAATCAGCCCCCCTTGATGAAAATCCTTCATTATGAAGTCTGCGCTATTACTGTTTTAAAAGAGTAGTACAGTCACAACTGAACCTGGGTTGCCAGTGTCTTAACCACATACAACACATACGTTAGGCAAGTAGTGACTATGGTTAAGGTTAATTTCAAGGAAATTAATGTAAATCAATGTAATGTCCCCAAAAAGCATAGAAACCCAACATGTGTGTGTGCTACTGACGTGACTGAAGTGTTAGTCACAGCAGAGGGATTCATAATGGGTGTAAATTTTGGCTCAGGAAACATCTTTAACTAAGAGTGTGACATTCATTTGTAACACTGCAAACAGCAAGAGCAAACAGTAATCAGAGCTCATTAATTTTGTATAGCACCAGACGCGTCGTAAATATTGACCAACAGTTTCTGTCACAGGTGGGAGGCAGTGGACAGCAGAGGTGAATTTAAAACAAGTATTACTGATGTTGCCAAGTGAGCCTGCCTCAAAGCTGTGTATATTTCTTCCATAAAATAATAACATAATCAAAATATCCTATTAAGAAATTTTATCTCTGGAATTGGCTCAATTATTTATTTATTCAAACTCTGGTGATGATCCAACTTGTATATATAGGCCAATACTTTATGTAAATATTAAATGGAGAGGAAAACATGAGAAAAATAAGTGACACGCAGAAAGTACTGGGAAATACTGACATAACAGTATATAGTAATTTAAACATCCCTAATGGGCTCTTAAAATGTATTAGGAACTGACTTAAACTGACCTTAAATAATAAAATATATTACTTTTTGCCAGTGCATGGAAAAATTAAACTTAAAACTTCACTTCCTGAATATAGCATTTGCTGATATTGCAATAACAATAATTCTGCAATAAATTGTTTAGCCCTTAACTAAAATTATTCACTGTTTTCTGTTGCACCTCATCGCTGAAGCAAATTCCTAGTTTGTGAATTTTGCTCACCTACAATGGCAATAAACTGACTGAATAGATATCTTTGTAATCCCTCGGTCATCCAAGTAGGTTCCATCGCAAAAGGAAATGCAATTATGTCAACTGGAAGTTTTTAAGAATGAATACCTTTTGCCCCTCATCCGAGTCTTCTTCAGTTCTTACAGGGTTGTCAGCAGAGGGGAGTTAACTACACTAAAACTCACTCACCATAGTTGTTCACGGTAAGGAGTATGTCTGTGTAATCCCTCAGTCGTCCAGGTCTGATCCATAGTAGAAGACAAAGTTAAGGGTGGCACTTGAAAAAAATGACAAAAAGTGTGTTATATTTATAGTAAAAGAAAATTTCAATTCTGTCAACTAGTCAAGAAGTTTTAGAGTGAAGACGCTTCGCTGCTCATCCAAGCCACTTCTTCAGCCGCTTCTTCAGAACTGAAGAAGCAGCTTGGATGAGCAGTGAAACGTCTTCGCTCCAACAACTTTTTGTCCAGTTGACAGATTTAACTTTGGCTTTTAGTGAGGAGTATCTTTTATTAGTGAAGTCCATCCAGCAACCCTAAGGTATGAACTGTCACGTGAGTCATATGTTGCATATTCATTCCTGCCCCTACTGTATGATCTAACTCCTATCACCACACTCAAAATTTGTGAAGTCCATCCAACTACCATAAGGTGTGAACTGTCACTCAGTCATATTTTGCACACTCCTTCCTGCCCCTAATATGTGATCTAACTCCTGTCAGCACACTCAGAATTAGTGAAGTCCATCAAACTACCCTAAGGTGTGAACTGTCACTTGAATCATATTTTGCAGCTAAACAATCCAAACTTCCAGTGGGATAAGCGCTCAGCCGTATCGCTAGCATGTAGTTCCTCTTCATTTGAGCAGAGTTCCATGTGCGCTGCATGGGAGCGGACAGGGCTGTGTTTACTAGCCTGGAGGCTCTATGTGTTTTCTGCTGTCAGTCTCTCACCTGCCAGCCGCAGAGAGCCCGAGCTGTGGATGGCCTCGTCTCGCAGCTCCCTCACGTGGACCGTTACCGTGGAAACCGCATCAGGCCAGACCCCATCCGAGACGCGCACCTGAAACTGGTAGGTGCCCGGCGGTGCGTTCTCCTTGATGATGAGGAAACCGGTGCGTTTGTTGAGGATGAAATAGCTGTGAAAGGGGAGAGCAAACACAGAAGAAGAGACACAGAAGTTTTAGAAATGTTTTCTTTTTCCACAGGTCATTTACAAGCCAACATCACTGCTGTATTCCAAGACTTTGTTTACTGTTTGTAGAACAAGCAACAGTGAATAAGCTTATCATTTGATTATCCCAGCACACTCAGAGATTCCTTCTGTGTTAACCTCAAAGGGCAGGACAACTCTACTAAAAAGAAATGTGCGAAATGTGGAAAATAGTGGCACTTTTTTCATATATATGTTCCTAAAAGGTTAATTTGTTTTATAGATGTATAAGCATATGGAAGCTACATACATGTGAGTGAGCAGCAGTACTGTGTGTATGTGTGTTACTCGATATTTTGCTGAAGTAAATAAATGATAATATTAAAACTAATTTATGCCACTGACACAATAGCCCAAGAGCAGATTTGATTCTAAATCTACAATATTGTTAAAAAAACATGAGCTCCAATAAATAAACAGCAGAATGAAACACGTTAGTACTTCCTTTGCATCTGTAATGAGTCATAGACGTTATTAATTCAACCTTCTACGGCTCAGATCTCATCATATTGCCAACAAATAAAACAACATTTCTCAGTAGTGCAAAGAAAATGTACACATTATAAATACAGACCCCAAAAATATATTGTTCCTTCAATCACATATTGAACGATAAGTTGATATTATAATTTTCGTGACAGGCCTAGTGCTATAGGGCTGTAGTTCATTGTAGTCATTGGTGCCTTAGTTGACCAAAATGTGTATTAGTCAACTTATTTATATTATATGGATTTATATGGGACAGCAGCAGAAGTTAGTGAGTGAAGTTGACTCTATCTTTAAACAAATACCTTGTACATATATTCATAGTACTTTTTCCTGCATGAATGGTTATTTTTCCAACTCCCATGCAGGTGTAGTCTTGTAAGTGCAGTTTGAGACAGATATGTAATAGTTTTGAGAGCTTCTTTAGAGTTTCTTTAGTCAACTACAGCCCAAGTGTGTTAAGTATTTAGTTTTTTAGTAGTACAAACAACTCAGAAAATAGGTAATGAGAGCTTAATATAAAATAGCCAGCACCCTCTGCACTCAATAAGTAGGTCCTGGATTCATTCCCAGGACTAGATGTGCCTTTTTGTGTATAGTAGAGTTTGAATGGTGAGAAGAATGTCTAAAAGAAACACAATTTTCTTTATTATTCTGAATAACATCCAAGTATTTGGGGGCGTGAGGCTTCACCTCTCTTTGGGGCAAAGCTGAGAGATTCAAAGGCAACAGAACACAACATAAAACAGGCACTATTTCAAGCATATTTAACTTCAAATAATAAAACAAAATACTAATACAAGTATTTCACAGCAGGTCGTGTTATAAAAGGTACTTACAAGTTTGAAGTTTAAAGGTGCTGTACCCAATTATTTTTTAATGCAATAGAGTAAAATCTAGTCTGCTGTAATAGATTTAAAAAGCAGCTCACTGGGTAAAAAAAATGTCCACTCTGCACTATATGCATCTAATTCTAAAGCAATTTTAGCCATCATGAACCTAGAAGTAATGCTGGTGCTCTGTTAGCATGCTAGCTGTTGTTAGCAGTTACAGGATGCCCAAACTCCACTTAAGTTTGGACTACTGTACTATTAAAATTTGTTCTGTTTTGACATTTTTTAGATGGTAAAAATCAGGTATAGTACCTTTTATACTAAATACCTGAAAAAGAACATAACATGCCTGTCAGTTGTTAACAAATATTGCTGCTAAACTGGGCAGTACCTGTGGACTAAAAAAGAGAGTGAGGGGGAGGAGAGGTGGGGTCTGGAGAAATAAAGAACAGTGTGAGTGGTCTGACAGGTATCCACACTTCAAACTCCACCTCTGCAGCCAGGTGTTTGTAGCCAGAAACATCTGGCTATAATTAGTCTCCTGTGACACTAACTACGGCCGTGTCTCAATTTGCCAAATGCACCATTAGAAGTACCCTTCGAAGTACCGTTTGAAGTACCCGGTCGACGAAGGCCGTGTCCCAATTCGCCAAATGCACCGTTCGAAGGGTGCATTGAAGGGCACTTACGTAACTTCCGGCGCAACATGGCCTGTCCCATTTCATGCACCCGACGAATGCGGCCGAAAATGTGCCCTGCATTTCCATGGAGATCGCCGTAAGCCAAGCGTGCATCCGAGCACACTTTGCACACTGTTATATAGACACGGCCTGCAAGTAGCTGCAGTGTCTTCTGAAGGCAGCGTACACTCACTTTTATACATTATTTTACCAAAGAGTTGCAAATATACTCAATTTGCAGGGGAAAAAAATGATTTGGAACAATAGATAAAGCTATTAAAACACCATATACACAGTTTAGTACCAAAGAAGTGTTATGTTGCAATTTAAGAATTTCAAAAGACACAGAATGGTTTAGTGAATATCTCTGTAAAACAAAACATTACTGCCTTGCCCAAAGACATCATAATACATCCTATTTACAGATGTTTGTACATGCAGATGCTGACTTAGGACAAGACATTTCTCTGAATCAAGTACCTCTACTGGCCTATGCACAGCTCCGTACTATCTGACCCCCAGCAGCTGAGTAGTCCGCCCCAGGCTAATGCTAATGGTCAGAAGCCTGAGAGGGTCAAGCGGCTAAATCCACTAGCCAAACCTCCTGTGTGCAAATCATCAATCATTAGGCTTTTACTGACGTTTGCCTGAGCCTACAGAGACCACTCCTCCCATGTTTTCCCATAAAAGCTGTATGAAGAGTAGCTAAGTGGGAAAAAATTATCCATGTAAGTGCACGTTTATTGTATGGAAAACCGCAGTCTGGCAGAGAGGATATGATATAGAACGGCCAGACGTGCACCCCCCTGTCTCAATTTAATCTGGGTAGAAATTATGAGGGATATGCGCAACTTTATATTACAAATCTTAATTGGATAGCTCTTCAGGTGACGTTTACAGGTTTTTAAACTAGAGTTATGCTCCATCAATTTTAAAGCTTTAGGCTAGGCTATAGGTTTGGCGTCACTGGAGGAAAAATCCATACTAATCTTGTGCTACACAGCGGCTCAATTAGTCTGAAAGGACACGATGCATTCACTCAGCTCTCTTTCCATGTTTGAGAGTTCAGACTTTCAAACAGGAACAGGCAGAGTCAAGGTAACAGGACCGGTGACTGCATGGGCTCAGCATCCTGTAATTTCTAAGACTGTACTTGATGGTCAATCGGGGGATGAATATTAATGTTCTGTAGTATTGCTGTGGGATTCAAAATGAAATTATTGCTCGTTTAGGTAAGTGGTTTATAGAACATCATGTCAGCATTTCATTTCCAGCAAAGGCTTATGTTGTTAATATAAACTATAGTATTCATAGTCCTGCTTTGTCAGATAAAGCAGCAGCCTTTCACTTATAAATGAGTACATCTAAGTGTAAAATATTTTATTGATCGCAAACCCAGAAGAACAACCCAAGAATTCAATTTGCGGCCCCCTGGTTTAGACCTGGTTTGTACTAGTCTAGTTTAATCCTGCTACAGTACTGGTTTGGCACTTTGGTAAAGCAATGTTGGTTAAGCATTCTGTATTTTATTTATCACAAAAATCGAATATAGCCATTATCATATTATCATTACTGAAACGGACCTAGTGAGGACATTTGGCGCAGCACCAAACTGTGTCCAAAGTTGTGGTGTATCGTGCACCTATCCGGTCCAGAGATCACGGCCCTTCAAAAAATCTGACCCTCAAGAAAATAAAGTTAAATAGCCTTGTACTAAAAAGTTTGTGAGAGCTATTAACTAGTTATACGTTAATATACATTTAAAGAGGGGGGGATTATACTTATATGGGCTATGAATTGCTAACACATAACATATTTAGATCACCGTGTTGCCTTTTATTGTTTTGAAAATGCTATATTATTCTCCCCATTCACATCACATTACCATTGGCGTGCATTCCACTTATGAAAGTACTACACATCGCATCAGGTTTGTGAAGTTGCAGTGAATTGTTTTGTATCCTGCTTTTGTATATTTATGGAAAATTGCTGTGCGGGAGCATGAGTGACGTAGGATTGTGGGCTGAGCATTGGCCAGAATTGCTAACTGCTAACTGTAAGGTACTGAAACATGCATGGATGATGTCTAAAACCTCTTCATGCATGTCATAACACGCTAAAAATACCTCTTGAAATACCTGCTTCTTCCTTTCATAGTTTGAAAATCAGCTACCCCAGCTTTAAAGGCCACAGCAATGGCAGAATGAATATTTCCTCCAACAAATCCATTATTTAACTTCTTGAGATACATAACATTTAATAATGCTCAAGTTACAGTTAAGTTGAAGTTGTCTTCACTCAAACTGTACAAAGTTCAAATATAAAATCATCACAATTACTTATACACTCATCTTGGACCCATATTCAGAGCATCCTATAGTTGTAGATGGGGGAACACAACCAGTATGGGCTCATTAGCAAAGGATATTGCATGGTATGTTTTACAGCATGTTCTGTGTGTTCATTTGCTTTGTGAAAAAAAATAACTGCAATGCATTAAGGGTCATACTGAAAAAAAGCACAGGGCAAAAAAGAGAAAATGGGTAATAAGCAAAGCGCAGTGTTAGGAGACTATTTCACTCTGCCCTTGTCTCTCTGTTCCCACTGCACAATGAGCTCATTCAGGCTTAATTAGAGCCAGAACCAAAGATGAACGTGGCAAATGAAATAACAGAGCTCTTGTATCCACTTGTGCAACAATTTGCTAATGTTACAGTGAATGTCAGGTGAGGCACCACAGACAATTGTTTTACGTCGACTATGTTTTAAACGCACAAGTCGTTTTTATTTATTCTCTCAAGGTAATGTAGCTGAAATGACACTGAAAAACAAAACACATTTCTTTAGCCTAACCCTTTTGTGAATACTGAACAGTGACAACAAATGGAGACAAATCGGTGGCCTGCGCAGGCTTTGGGACAGGTTTAGGAACAGGTCTCGGAAATTAAATTATACTACGTCTTAGGAATTCAATACTCTAGCTTTCCTCACTAAATACATAGATCAAAATGTCCATTAACAATATGCAGTCATTCCTAAGAACTTTTCAGTATCCACGAATGGCGATGCAATGTTAAAGGTACACTGTGTAACTTTTCTGGTAGGGGGTCAGCCATCTGCTTGTTTCTATGTTCAACAGTATGGAATTAAACCTGTACATCTCCATGGCGACAAGCAGGTGACACCACCAGGCCAGGTTACAGGTCAGATCCGTAAAGAAGTAACGCTGCTCACAGAGCAAATGTTTTTCCAAAGAACAAGAAAAACACACATAATAAAATAAATCTAGTCTAAATCTCTATCTAGTTTAATGCCATACTTTGGAACATTCTATCTTGGCAAAGCAGTAACATCACTGTGGAGACAAGCAGGCAAAGGACCACCAGAAACGTTACATAGTGTACTTTTACTAATACCTGCTGTGGTTTTGTCTGACATACAGACACCATTATTCTAAATGGAAGCACAGTAGAATATCATGTTGCTTCGGTACAGTACAGTACAGTGGTCTGGACTAGCCCTTTGAAGAGGGTAATTATTCATTAGCAGACTGCTTGACAAGTCCTGAGAGGCGATCACAGTACAAGACATCTGGCCTGCCTCCTCCTCACAACGATCTATTTCACTCAGGGGTATTGTTGCTTTACATTATAATGCCTCAATCAATCACAGCAGCAAATCCTCCACACTGAGCCGTGCCAGACCAGAATGCAGCAGGCTGGGGCAGAGCAGCCTTTATGATAGGAGGATTTGACGGATGGTGCTTCACAATATTTGAGCTATCTAAGGCTTATGTTACTGCCCCTCCCGTTTCCTTACCTCTTTTTCACTCAATGTTCTTAATTGTGAAAAAAGCAACTATTGATAGGAATGTTATAAACACAAACCACAATTGTGATATGAGATATGATAAAACTAAACAATGGATTCAAAATGGAAAAGCTTACTCCAAACTCATGGCTGCTATGATTGTGTCTCAACCAAATACCAGAGCTGTAAGATTAATCACAATAGAATCAAAATTGAAATATTCATGCAGAATTAGACAATTTTAAGTTACAATAGTTTACATAGCATGATTTACTGGCAAGATGAATTATCGTGATTTTTGTGAGCTCACAAACTCTAGAGACTCTTGCATTGTGGCTTGGGCGGAAACCGGCGGCAAACAAACCAAAACAAACAGGGTGACAACGGCGATGTACTTTAGCCTATTTTAGCGAAAATACTCACTATTTTGTTTTTGAAAAACATGCAGAGGGAAGCGCTTCGTGCATTTGTGGATGGGTAAAACGCATGTACTTTTCTCTCAACTGGATTTAACTAAAGTTAGATTTTTCAGCTTGTTCCGCTGTTGTGACGCTTTGACCACACAACATGAATTATCTGTTTGAACATTCCGGATCACAGCGGGAGCCATCGCAGATTGATATGTAGAACTCTATTCAGAGGCCCACACATATCAATCTGGTGAGAGCCAGGTTAACAAAATACCCCAGAGATTAGAACCTGTAGCCACTTCAGACTCTCCTTCTTCTTCTATTGATTCCAAATAATCTATCATACTCTTCTCTTTGTCTTTACAGGTCTGTATGAATTGGTACTGTAATACGTTTTCTTTAAACCATCTTCTTTTAATGATTATTTTTCTCCTTTTTATACAAAAATTGTTTATATAAGCTAAAAGATGAAATTGTTTTTATGACCTTTCCATAATTACCTCCCACACTACCATATAAAAGAACAGAAATCTGCATACATTTTTTAACCTTCTTAAAGAGCTTATGAAACATATCTTTTTGAAAAATTATTATTGCTAATACTATAACAAAAATAAAGGACCTCTACTTACTCATAGAAATGAATAAAGTTTAGTTTGACTTACTTTGGTACATGTCCTTCAAATATATATGTCTTGTTATCCCAGTCGTCAGGGTCGGGAGAGTAGACTTTTCCCAGCACTGTGGTTGGCATACGACCTGCAGATAGAAAAAAGAAATTTTAGCATTTTAATTTACTAACTTTATGATTAATAGTCGCCTAGGACGCCACATGAGATGGGTATTCAATTTTTCATTCACAGTGCTTGCATTTTTGTATGTGCTGCATGTGTCGTACCATGTAGATGAATTTAAAATGCAGTGGAAGAAAGCTCATTTGCTGTCTTTTTATCAAAAACATGCGAGAATGACATTTGAGTTGGCTCCCACAAAAAGAAGAAAATGCATTACAAGGATGTGGTTTGGATGCACAATGATTATAATCATGTAGAAAGACTGTTATTGCCATCACTCTTCCATCTCAATTTGCCTCAGTCTGAACCGTGCAAGAATTTAGCTGAAAGTGTCCTTGAAAATATAAAAGCTGACCTTGACACGCTGAATTTTAACCCGCCGTGTTCAGTTAGAGCAGAAAGTACAAACAGTGTTCTTGTTCCCCTAATATTTTTTTCCCCTAATATTTTCTATAACAATTTGTTATAGCTGTGAAACTCTTTTATAACAGGAACAATAAATAATGGTACTGAATAAGCACTGATGAGTAAAAGTAGCGGTAGTAATTAATTGATGTTTGGATGTATGTGATCTAAACAATTCCATATTGTCCCACATGTTTTAAACATTTTAGTTATTAGATTTCTTTGAGATTGCTTCTTATACTGCATTTAGTTATTCAGTTTTGTTCAAGCAAAACTCAAAAAACTAAGATTAAGATACACTCCTGACCAAAGTTTCTCTTGTAAAGGTATTTTGTGTCACATTTTTCAATTCTGAAACTCTTCTTTGAAGCCCAAATGGAAAGGACAGCGTGTAGGCGCGTGTTTGGACACTGTGTCCCAGAGTCGGCCTTCTCACCTCTGTGACTGTTGATGAAAATTTTCTTCTCTCCGGCCACATGTGCGTGGTCATTCTGGTCACCGATGGTCACCGTCAGGGTGCTTGTCACGGTTTTGGCAGGCCGCCCGCTGTCGCTCATGATAATGGGAATGAGAAACTCTTTTTGCCGCTCACGGTCAAATGTCCTCAATGCTGTCAGGGTGGCGGTGCCATTTAGGTTGTCCTGGAGGTAGAAATCGTTGCTATGGCGATATTCAGCCGGGACTGTGAAGTGAAATGGTGGTCCGTTCTCCAGGGAGTCTTGGTCCACTGCTCGAATGAGAGTTGAAGTTTGGTTCAACCTTACTACCTAAACAGAAAAGAAGAGCATCAGAGCTGTGGAAGACAGCAAAACTGCATGACCAACTCCAACACGGTCAGTAACTCTGCAAAGTTATAACTTCCATGGACTTGGTGCTATTACACTATTTTTTGTTTTGTTGTTTTTAGCTTCGAGAGTTCCTATTCTTAGTAAAGAGACAATCCTGAGTGTATTTTCAGTAGGATCAACTCTGAAATCTTTGATGTGATAAAATATGATATGGTAACTGTGACAAAACCCACAGCTGTTGTTAATAGAGTCTGTATGCACCATTATTTATGCATCTGTTCATCTCCCTACAAATTATGTGGAAAATGGCCAAAAGTAGTAGTTTCCCCTTTTTTGTGTTAACTAATGAATTGTGTTTTTAGAGATTTTGTTTCACCATGTGCAGCACTTTGGAGACTTTGTTTTAAAAAAGTGTAATGAAAAATAGTGGCTTGGACTGAACAATTTTGGCAATGAATTAAACATTATATTGTGCTGACAAGTAGATCTGTAGCGTTGCCTAAATGCCTAAATAAGTAAAATGTGTAAATAAGTGCGTTTGAACATACCTGTGGTCCGGCAACATTCTCAAACACTACAGGAGAATACACCGCCTCAAATTCTGGTCCGTTGTCATTGACGTCCAACAGGGGAAGCTGGACTGTGGCGCTTCCAGTGAGTGACGGGGTACCGTGATCAGTCGCTATGACAACCAACTGATGCTGCGCCGTTTTCTCCCGGTCCAAAGGCTGGGCCACGGAGAGCAGCCCTGATTGGTCAATGGTGAATAATCCATCTGGGTCAGACTCCTCCAGCAGGCTGTAAGTAATGTCACGGTTCAGGCCAGAATCGGAGTCGCTGGCCACCATGCGTGCAACGCTGGTCCCCACAGAAATGTCCTCGGGCAGCGGGGCCAGGGACAGGAAGTGCGGGATGAAGACAGGAGCGTGGTCATTGTAGTCCTCCACCTCCACCACGCAGTGCAGCAGGCTGGAGAAGTCCAAGTCTTCAACCTGGGACGGTAGAGGAAAGTGTGAGCGAAATAAAACTAAATCTGTCAGCTATGTTTAAAATCATCATCCAAGTGTCATGGTACAGGAGTATTGTATATAGTAAAACTTTACGGTATTTACTGCAATATTGTGAGGAGGCTTGCAGTATTGTAGGGATGGGAAGTCTGCATATTTATTAAAGTAATTTCCTTACGGGTTACTTTTTTTATTTACCATACTGCTGTTTTTTGTTTTTGTTTTTTGAGGGTTTTTTTGGACCCAGGATTCTGCCTCAGTAGTTCTCAAACTTTTCACAGCAAGTACCACCTAAGACAGCATTTAGCCTAAGTCACATCTACAATAAGTTTACAGACCCAAAAGTAAGTCCACGTACTACCAGAACAAGCTTGCGTTGTTAATCACTGTTACGTGCCACAGTTTGTGAACCACTGATACATTCCTGTTTAATAATTCCACTTTGTTGACTTTTTGAGTACTTTTATGAAAGGCAATTGGACATTCAATAAGTGTTAACAAAAAAAACAAAAAACATTTTAGGTCTCACACTGGATGAGTATAGTCTAGAATCTCAAAAAAAAAAGAGTGCCTGTAAACCACTTAATGTCATACAAATTCACTCTAGCTCGGGATAAAAAGTCTATTTTCAATGCATACAAATTGTGGTTATTTATAGTGTAGGTTTAATGCCAAATTATGAGCTGCATCCTCTATATACTGTTCTATATTTCCATCTTGACAGTTCGCTCAGAGCGTTGTGTACTGAAAAGTAACAGTCACTATAAGGCAGATAAACAAGCTGAGGCTGAATGTTTACTTGTATTTTGCAGTGTCTTTTATCCAGCAGCAGTAGTAAGGGCCCATTTGAGCAGGTTTACCTAAATGCACTGCAGTTATATCAAATCATACAGCATTTTATACAGTTTGGAGCTATCTCTGAAATACCTATTTTTTAGCCTGGCAAAATGAAAAGTTGTCTTTAGTGCTTTTCCCACCGGGCTTAAAAATATAGCACTTGGCTTTGACAGGGATCACTGAAAGTCATTGTCTGGGTTTTTGACAGACGGGCTGATGCGGGTTTGGGTACACAGGGCATGTGAGGAGAAGACTAACAACTCTATTTATTGTGTTAAGAGAATTCTAGATACAGTAGCTGCACCAGATTTTTACAGTTTTAAAACACTGAAGACAGAACTGGTTCATTTTAAATGGTTTGCTGTGGTACAAACTTATTCCTCACTTACTTTACGCATTTCGAGCATTCTTATTATTCACCACGATGAGTTTATAAATGTTTTTCCTCAACTTTCAGAGTCCAGAGCAGAGTTTTGCTGTTGCTGTAACAACTATCATGCAAACAGTGCACTTCTGATGCTCTAACAAAAAACATAATATTATTAGATGCAGACAGTACACAGCTGACTTATTTTGTCCTCAAGAGCTGCTTATACACTATATCTGTACTCGGGCAAGACAAATGTTGCTCAAATACATGGAAAAAAATCTGTTACAGGCCCTTTAATGAGCATTTCACAAGACGCAAAGTCAAATGTTCTCCTTGGTTATTCTGTTGTAAATGTTGGTGCGTTTCATAATAAAAAGCAATCATTGTGCTTCCTTTTTAACTCAAGATAAGATGTAAATTGAATGTACTTTACGTCATCTTCCTGCATTAAAGTTAATAGGATGATGTATAGAACATGCAAACATGGCAAGTCAATCAGACTTCATCTAGGCAGTTGTGCCATTTATAGGCCATGGTTCATTTTTACAGTAACTTGTGTGCTGTGCAAACAATGAGCCTATTCATTACGTAATATTGTACGCTTTTTGTCTTGCTTCTCCAGAGACCAAACCATTCTTGTCCCAGTCTACATGCAAAAAACATAGCTAAAAATAGGTATGTAGCTCGAATTGTTAATAAAAAAAAAAAAGCTTTGCTTTTCCCAGCGCACATTCAAGCACCTGTAGTTTTTACTTTTTTTTTCTCAAAACAATAAAACAACACAAGCTAGTTCACGGTAGAGGGACTGTAGTTTGTATTTTGTCTAAAACTAGTAAGTACACGTCCAAACACATGTCTCGCCTGATTGTTTCTGACCCAGTGCAGTTGAATGCCTCTCCTAGCATGATTCAACTGTGCTGTATGCATGCAATTCTCCAGATATGTTCATGGGATCTTGGAAGTTTCAATTACCAATTTAACTTCAATGGCTGGCGAATTTTAATGATCGTTTTCAAATCAGACTAGACCAGAGATTTTATTTTCTTTACCTTGCAATAGGGCTGGTGTTAAAAATCAAATCGGGATCTCATTCCTGTGATAATATGCTATTTTGGTAACATTTCCACATTTTTATACCCTGATTTTCTGTTGAATGCAGCTCTATGCTCAAAAACACTTTCCACCACCCAAACGTCCTATTGTTCAGCCTCTATCATCCGCTGAGTGGGAGACAGGTGGATATAACCAATCTCAGTGAAGAGTAAACTTTCAGAAACTGCAGATAGCTTTAGTTACCTCTTAAATACTGTATTAAATATACTAAGAAAACCCAAATCCTAATAAAATCAAAATTGTGATCTGGCTCTGAGAAAGTCGTGATATGATTTTTTTTGCATATTGCCAACCCCTACCTTGCAATGTTAATTTAGTGGAAAAAAGAGAAAGCGTGAGAAGCTTTTAAATAGTAAAGAATGGGGATGGGGCGCGAGAAGATGGTTAGGTTGTACGTTATGATGTACCTTCAGAGTGAGGTTAAAGCGCTGCTCATTGTGGCGTTCATAGTCCAGTCTTTTCTTGATCCTCAGCGTGCCCCTCTTCTCCTGCTTGTGACTAATCATGTAGAACTTCTGCTCCTGGTCTCCAGCCACCACACTGAAGGTCAGCTGAGCATTCTCCCCGGTGTCTCTGTCCTCGGCTGCAAGCTCCAGCACCTTTAGAACACAACACACACACACATAGAAGGTATAAAACAATAACATGGCCGGCGGCAAAGCCAAGGGAGGCCTAAACTATGGTTTGATGTCATGTTTTCCTGAAGTTGAATCCGTGCTCTTTACGGAATAAAAGTTTTATAGTTCCAGTCACAAGGGCATAGTCGAGCGCGGACTGTGGTTGGAAATGAAGCTATAAAAGCAAATGGCGCTAGCAACCACTGAAAAAACGAAATATACAGAACAAGTCAAAAGTTTGGACACACCTTCTCATTCAATGTCTTTTGTCTTTATGTTATTCACTACCAGTACATTGTAGCTACATACTGAAGACGTCAAATGCATGAGTCATAGGTTATATATAGTTATATGAAATGGTTTTCACTTCACAGGTGTGTCTTGTCAGGGTTCATTGCTGGAATACTAATAGTGTGCAAAGCAGTGATCAAAGAGTGACCACTTTGAGGAATCTAAAATATACATCTTTCAGTTATTTCACACTTTTTTGTTTAATACATTCCATATGTGTTCATTCATAGTTTTTGATCAGATCAGTGAACGTAAATAGTCATGAAAAAAAAAAAAAAAACCATTACATGAAAAAAGCGTGTCCAAAAAATCCTGATAGGGTATATTAAAAAAAAAAAAAAAAAAAGTAACCCTTACATAGTGGGGGTATCATCAATCATTGCATGTATTTGTTTTCTATTTCCTTGTAAGAGCAACTTTGGGCACCGTATTTTCAGTCCTTGCACTGGTATCGGTTTATATCTAGTATAGGAAAATACTTGCCAAAGTATTGGTTTCAGGACTAAAAAAGCTGGACCGTTGCATTAGGAGGAGTACACTGAACAATATCCAGTCAGTTGCAGAGTTGACATTTAGAAACAGAATTTTAGGCCACGAATTTATTCTCAATTAGAATAATTACGTACATCATATCCATTATGTCTTACAACAGTGGGTGATATATCCAATTGTATTCACAACCACTACTCCAATTACATTGCATTACATTACATCTAAGTTAAAGTGAATGTATTTCGTAATAGGCCTAGATCTCTAACTGCAAAAGCATTCAAACTAGAGGCATAATTATCTCCATTTAATTAGAGTCTAATTTTATACAGGGTTGATTATGTTAGCTTTATGCCAACAGATACACAGATAATTAAGCCTTTACAGCTAATGTGCTATCAACTTTAACCTATAAGCGTGTCTTCAGGCGTCAGCTGAGAATGACGGTACAGTAGCTCTATAAATATTTCACAGCTTCCCTGGCAAATGGTTTGTTGACAACTTAGTGACTTTATTCACTGCTGAGTGCTGTTTTATATATGCTGTCTGCCACTGCTGCTTTCAAAGAACTGGTGTAAGACAGGAAGATGCAGGTGTACAAAGTGAGTCTGACAAACAATCAACTGCGCCCTATGTCTATGTTCATTCTAAAAACCAAGTCCTAATAGAGTTGGTGCAGAGTCGGACACCACACTGATTTCCCCACAGTGAACAAAATACATATTGCTTTTGTTGAAGACACATTGTACTCTTCAAAGTTGCAAAAGTCTCCCATGGCCAAAAAATGGAAATGTTGCCTAGTAGGATTGCAGTCTCTGTCCGCAGCAAACTTTCAGATTCTTTGTCATTTTGAGTTTTCGCCAGATGTCAGTGAACAGCTACTGTACCAGGTTTCAGAGCCTACTGTTTGTTTTGCGGAAAATTGAATATTTTTGGAGTTGGGAAGTTATAGGTGCAAGATTTAAACATCTAGATGGCTTAACATATGAATGCAGAGTATTTGTACTGCATATTCAAATATTTCTAAAACAAATAATTGTTATGGATTGTAATATGCCTTTAAAGAACATTATGCAAAATTGACTTTTTTGACCTTTTAACCAGGTTATATCGTTGTTCCCTCATCAAAAACATACCTAGAGTTATATTTTGTTTCATCCATGCTTGTTTCCTAAAAAGTCATTTTCTCTGAGCACTCAAAAATGCTCTTTTTGCATTTTGACCACTTATTTGCATTATAGATAAAACTCCAGACATCTACTGTTTTTATTAGTCCATAAACCATCACCAGATTCATTCTATGGTCAAATTGTGTTCACAACAAACGCACGGCTCTATTAGCATAGCATTCATTAGAGATAAGGACCTCATTTCATTACTTTCTAATAATTCATTCACATTGCTGACAGCAGAGGGAGCTCCAACGCTTAAATGCCTCATTCCAAATGGAGGTAAAGTTTATAAAGTACATTTTCCAAACATTATTTTAACGTAGATAATGTGAAATACTTATCCCACGGTGACCAAAAGCATGTTTACAAGGGCGTTAAAGCGTAAGAATGCATAATATGTGTTCCATAACTAACTAACGAAATAATGGAAGAAGTCTATTCTATTTTATCTAAACTTGCTTTGTGACAATTTCCTGTTAAACCATGGATACAACCATTTTCATCACAGTACAAAGCCTAAAGCGGAGAATGAGATAATGATAGAAGAGCAACTTTTCAACAGAGCTAATTGTTCAATCAAAAAAAACAATTAGCTCTGAAATTGACTGTAAAACTTGAAGCAGCCAATGTCTTGACCTGAACATAGAGGTCACTGTATTCCACAGAGAGAGTAGTCTGGTTGGTAGTGCTTAGTTTGAATGCACTTGTCAAATACAGTAGCCTTGCCAAATGTGTTTTAGAGCTGCCAGCTGCTGTGTAAGACATAGCTTAGTCATTTAAAACAGAAACAAGCCTAGTAGCAAAAGAATGATCTAATGTGGCCACCATCTTAGTTAAAAAAAAAAATCTAACCACCTTGCAAACCCACGACTAAACTATGATTGATCTGGTAGGAATACGCTGGTGGGAATCAAATCTATCAGGCAATACCTGATACAATTTCCCATTCACATTCTATCATACAGTATCGATACTATGCAGCTGATGTCATCAACACTCCCTGAAGCTAACTGAGGCACTGATTTGTCAGAAGCTCTGTTACTCAAGTTAGACTAACCTGAGTTTTGTTTTAGCACTATCTGACCAGAAAGAACTGACTTAGCTAGAACTACAACAGGTGAGCTGATTTTGTACTGTTAAACAACTCCCTCTCAAAGTGTTGAAAATCAAACACCTTCCAAAACATTGCTGAACATTCTTCCATAGACATACATGCAGTCCCCCTAGCGCGATGTCACTGCAAAGTATCAATACAATAACTGTTACTAGCCCGATTATGTATTAAACTCACTCACCTCAGAATTTGGCTCTGCGTTTTCCGACACTTTGGCCATACAGGTGTGATCTGTAAACCTTGGCGCGTGATCATTCACATCTTTGATCTGAATGGTGGCTGTTCCGGTTCCCGTCATCCCCCCTCCATCCCGGGCTTCCACCACCAGCAAATAGGACTCCACCTGCTCCCTATCCAGCCCATTCATCGCCACGGTGATAGTCCCAGTTGTCGGATTTATACTAAACATATCTGAGAAAGTTGGCAGCCCTCCTACTTCTATATTGGTCGCATCTAAACTTCCCACAATCCTATATGAGAGCACCGCGTTCTGCCCCACCGCCGCATCGTCCAAGTCTGTCGCAGTCATTTCCATCACTAGCGTCCCGGGCGGGGAGTTCTCTGCTACGTCGCCATGGCAACTGGGAGCGCAGGTGAAGATGGGGGCGTTGTCGTTGATGTCCCACACGTTGATGATGACGTCGGTGAACCCGGTAAGCCCCTCGCCGCTTTCATCCGTGGCCAATACGACAAAACGCCAAACGGCCCTGTCCTCGCGGTTCAGAGTTCGTTGGGCGTAGATTTTTCCAGTGACCTCGTCAATTATGAATTCACTGTCTGCACCCTGACCGTGGAGGGAGTAGCGCAGCGCCTCCTGGTCGGCATCCTTGTCTGGGTCAGAAGCCGTTACCTGCGAAGACGGATTTTTTTCAGTGTTAAATTATTAAAATGACAGCACATAAAGAGCATCCCTTGACTTCATTTTCAGCGCAGAGAGACTGAAAGGTACTTGGCACTGGCTCGCATCCAAGCCTCCTCAACCTCTCGTGTCTCACTCATTCACGGCACATCAGAAACAATTACGGCCCAGACAGGATAAAGATGTTCCAATTTAGAGTGGTAATTGAGGTTGATGTAGATTGAAAATGAACTTTGGTTCCTCTAAAAAAACATGTTTTCAGCTTGTTCTATAAAAAACTCATTTTCTGCACCTCAGTCTGAACTCATTTAGAAATCCAATCTAAGCAATTATTTTGACAAACAACAGAGTTGCCACCGCCATCTAAATGTCATCATATAGATTTATTATTTCAGAAATTTAAATAATGTTTGTTAAAACTGACTGACTGTTTTGGCAAAGTTAAATTCATAGTGACTTTTCAACTTTCCAATAGTAACTTTCAATTCAGTTCTAAATCACAGTAGGTTAATTATAATCTTATTATGGTATAATACACATTAATGTATTAATGTAACATTTAACAAACCAGACATGGCAGTAGTAAAAAAGGGAGAGCACCTTTAGTGTTTGTTATGACAAAGTCTTTCAATACATTTTAAGGTACTTAAAATACTTACTTTAATTACTTAACAGACCAAAAACATTTCTAAATCTCTACAATATAAAAAAACAACTTAAAAGTGTGCATCAATTTAATCATATCTCTATTTTCTTATATTATATTACCAGTCCTTTCTGTACCTGCCAGTCTCAGCCTTTCACCTTTGCCCCTCTAGCTATTAATATAAATATATCCTTTATTACTGTAACATATCTCCAACACAACACTCGCTATAAAATAGTTTATCTAGTCAAACAAATGTATTTTTGTATGTATTTCACCTCACTCATTCTCACCTCAATATGGATCAAATACATACAGCATTTGCTTATATCGTTCACATATGTTCCCCGTGTTGCTGTTCTGGCACATATGTACTTCACTGCAGGAAAAGCCATGTACTTTGAATGCTTTGTAGTTTGCGTGCAGTTCCCTAGCAGTTTAATCACATGTTTGTACCTGTAAGACAAAGACAGGAGACCCATCCAGCTCCTCAGTGACGCTACCGTAGTACTCATTAACTGTAAACACGGGAGCTTCGTCGTTCTTGTTAACCACGTTTACTGTCACACTGGTGTAGTCCTCCCATTTGCCATCTGAAGCCAGCAGATGAAGCTTGTACCTGCACATGTGAGAAATAAAGAGCATAATTAGCACAACTAACGGATTTGGTTGATACCACAATCCCTACATCTTTTTAAAAAGTGAAATCAAACGTGAGTCAGCTGAGATTAGAGGAAATAGGCAAACAGGGAAAACAACATACAGCAAACTATATTTTAATTCATACACTAGATTAGTTAAATACTGGCAAAGTGGCAAAGAAATAATGAATAAGAAGTAGAAACAACATGCTGTGTTCCGACCGCAAAGCTAGTGACAAGAAAATCCTCAAAACATGATAGATGAAATCCTCCAGGTAAAATAGTCCTGACCAAGACTAGCTCAAGATCTGGAGATGGGTCCCCAGCCCATTGATCTTGACAGGTTACCACAGCAGCATTGACGAATGGGTCAAATGCAACAGATACATTT
>KN471688.1:44638-70040 GCA_000787095.1 Periophthalmodon schlosseri
TTCCCTACAGGGACAACAAAGTGTACCTTAAGTCAAACTGGAGACATACAAAAGAGAGCAATGAAATAGCTGTACTACGAGCTAAACGCTACAACATATTTCTAAGTGGGAAAGGGGTTGTTAAAGGAAAAGAAGATGAAAAGAAATTCTACTTTTATCAATGAAGTGAATTCAAACTGACATTCAATCTAGAAAACAACCCATGTGTACAACCCATTTTTCTTGCATCTTTATAAATGTAACCGAAAAGGTCACTTATTACTATAATACTACTGCACCACTACTACTGAAATATGTATATCTAGGATTTATGTGGTGCCTTTCAAGATACTCATAGTGTTTTACATCTCAATTCTACAGTACTATGAACGGTCTGACCTCAGAGCAGCTGAATGAACTCATATGTAAACAATATGGCTAATGCCAAACCATAGCTTATGCAAATGTCTTTAAGTGTTCAATAACAGAATATTGCCAGAATTAACCTGTAACAAAAGTTAAGTTTTTGTAATGGTTAACCACCCAGATCCGCTTTTTTGTGGTGATTATCATTTGTTGTAATATGTCACAATTTATCTCATATGTGAAGTGGCAGCCCCTCGATCTTCCTCAAGTTCAATCCCAGTTACCAGTTGCCTAGAATTGCACCATAAAACTCACACACACAAACAAAGTAAAAAAATAATCCCTTGCTTAACTGACAATTCAGCGAGGCACAGAAATGTTTGTGTCCAGTTCTGTGCTTACAGACTGCCTGCAGACGGGAAGTGAGAAAGTTAGCGCTTGCCAGATGTGTCCGGGGAATAGTGTCTCACCTTTTGTTCTGTTCATAGTCCAGGGGCTGAGCGATGAAGATGGTGCCCACCTCCGGTTCCACATCAAACACGCCTCCTGTGTTCCCTGATGTGATCTGGTAGCGCAGTTTGGCATTCCCACCTGCCAGAGGAGAGAGCGCACACCCAAGTTCAGCGGAAGTGCAGTAACAGGGGGTTTAGATAGACCCCACATCTGCTCTGGTGACTGGGTATGATGGAGAGATGCTAAAGTGGGACGCTTCTGTTGGTACGGATAGTAATGTATGAGATAGGGCCACAATATCATTTTTTTCTGTCAGCTATTGTATTGTATTGCACTATTATTGCGAGGTATTAATTGTTAACACATAACATATATAGATCACAATATTGCCTTTTATAGTTTTGAAAATGCTATATTAACCAAAAACAACATATAAATACATTTAATTAGTTTCAGTTTTGAGTTTTGAAGCTCTGAGTCCTCCTCCCTCTATGTCACTACCCCTTCAGAGTCCTATCACTGTGATTACTCACCATGACCAAACAACACCGGATCTAAGGCTGGACTAAATGACTTCCCATTTTTGTATTTTTTTGGAGAATAAATGAATGTATATGAAATTATTATTCCCTCTAAAAGCCTCAAAACTATTAATTATTAGTTCTTACAATTATAGTATTACATGAATAATTAGGATTATCAATTCATTGAATAATGTTGACATCCTTGAACAGAGATAATGAGCACATAAAATGGAAGAGGCATTCGGATTATGTACTGTACCGCAACAAAATCGGAGGCCGAAAGTATTAAAAATATACACACAACGTCATTTAATCCATGGTTAGGACTCCTGGTATTAGTTGAAGGATGGGTTAAATAAGAATTTTCTGTAAATACACAATGAGTTTTACTTCATCATATCATACTGAGACAGAATGAACGAGAATAACTTGCACATATAGGCGCCTAAATAAGACGATACCAAACACCCTGATTTTATAACTTGTTAATGAACTTTTTCACACATCGCCCTCAGGGTCTAAAATTATTCCTCCAGTCTGTTACTTCTTACATACTGACATGGCGCCTCTCAGACTGACACCATGTGACTAAACCCTGTATCCTTCCAAGAGTTCTGTTTTGTTGTGTAGTGTAGTTTGCTTGCAAAAATAACAGTTGGAAACTCTCTGCAGGAATTGAAATCAAACGCACCCAGAGCATTGACTGAAAACGCATGCTGTCAGCAGATAGCGAGGAAACTTTTATTTTGATGGGAAAAACCTGTAGTTAGTTAGGAGCGGTCTATTGGATAAACCTGGATTTTTTAAATTAATTAACAAAAAAAGATTTTTCATCACATATTTTCATTTAATTTGTTGAGCGAAAGAACACCTTTGATATATTATTTAGAAAGAAAGAAAATGAGATGAAGATAGTGCACAGCTGTCTGCATGTGCTCTTAAATGTTGCTTTTACTTTCTGAGGGGAAAAATAGTAACTTACAAAAACACCTGAGCTTTAACATATTTTGACTGAAAGCTAATACAAAATTATCATTATAAAACATTAATATGCAGTTGTGTTACTACCGTAATTAAACTCACACAACCATGTACATTTTCAGTAGAGCTGGAAGATTAATGGCAATCAAATCGAAATTATAATTTGAATGGATGCAATTGGCAAATTGTAAAGACTGAAATTTTTGTACCATAATTTCCTCCACAAACAACAAAAACTCCATCTTATTCAACATAAAAACTGCTAATCCTGTAATTTAGATCTGTACAAACATGTTCTGAAATGTGATTCTTGCATTAGTTTGTCTTTTTCTCAATTATTCTCGATACGTTTAAAATCTGATCTTTGAACAGAACCTATTACTAAGATGTAAATCTAATCGCAATCACTATAGCTTAGACATTTTTCTCACATCGTTCAGCCCTAATTTTCCTATTTCATTGCTATCCTCAAAATACCTTGAGTTTCCAGTGTTTTATATCATCAGTCTTCACACGAAGTTGCATAATATACGTTAACCGCTGTAAGGACAATGGTTTAATTCACTCCACTGTGCACTGCCTGCCATCCCACGTCCTAAATAAGTCATTGGGGACCAGTACTGCAATTGCATTCATTCTTTACTTTTCTTCTTTTCTCCATCCCCTCCTCAGCAGTGGACTTAATCTCTTAAGTATTTAGACAGGCCCGGAGACTCCAAGGACAAAAGAGGGAGCATAGGGAGCAATGCATCCGTGAAAGCAAACAAACCAAATGCAGAGAAAATGAATGCGTTCCCAGTTGGGCCAATTTCCAAACCCTTTTCCTCTCCCTGGGGGCAGTGTTGGAGAGTATGGGCAAAGGAGCAGAACAACATCAGGCTTTGTTCCTTAAATATGTTGCTTGATTTGTCAAAAGTATATACAAGTCAGATAGTTAATAGTGAGATAACAAGTGGGTAACAAAGTCTTCCAATGCATCAAGAAATAACACTCACGGTGCTTTTTCAGCCACTGATTGTTAGAAATATGATGGCAAACAGCTGATCACACCAAAGGAATGAGCAGGATTTAAAATGATAAAGTTACTCTATAATTCCGTGCATTCTTCATTTACTTCATTTGGTAGTGGTAAGGTACTGTCATAGCCACAGCTGCCCTGGGGCATGACATAAGCGAGGCTGCATGCCACTCTGACCACACACCATGTTCATACTATAACGTGGGTAAAGTGTGTTGCTTAAGGATACAACAATAGTTTGCACTAGAGTGGCTGCTTCCCCATTACATTACCCAGTATTCCCACTGGTTTTCCATCCAAGAACTCTGCTTAGCTTCCGAGATCAGACGAGATTGGGCATTCTAAAAGTTGTATGGCCAGATACAATTATCAGTCAAAAGTTTGGGCACACTTTTTCATTTTTGTTTTTTTTTTCTTTATTTTCATTACTATTTACATAGTTTAATTGTTTACATTTAATCTGTTTGCAACTTCCTAATATGATTACATTTATCTAATCTATTCTTAATTAAAATCAAATTTACTTCCAAATAGGGCTTATATATCTCCTTTTCCCAACACTTATTGTACTTTTTTCAAAATTGAAAAGATATAATATTTTGTTAAATAGTATTCTAATAATATTCAATTGTTCATTGCTATGGCAACAGAACATTTTTTTCATAATTCTGAACATTCTGTACAAAAAATAATCTCTATCACTTTCTGGCAAAGCTACTCCTTGTTCCCCCACTAATCTAAAACAGAGAGCCCCACTTTTTCCAGGCTGGAGGTAATAGCCTTGCTAGCCCTGGCCCGTACAGGCTAGCAGTGCTCCCATAAGTAAGCTAATGTGTGTGTGTGTGTGCTCGTAATCCGCCGCCGCGTACGTGTAGTTCTTGGGGTTATTCATCACAGTCCTGTGTGCTAGAGTGAGTTGCACAGCAGGCTCCGCTTCCTCTCAATGATAAATGCGGGATAATATGGGATACTTATTCTTCTAAATAGAATCTCTTTCCCGTATCGCCGCGGGGCACTTTGTGTATTTCAGGTTCTTCCAAGAAAAAAGTGGTTGTCCTCTGAGTAGACGTGTCACACCGCTGCCTTATGGACAATTTGTGGGCAATATAATGAGAAGATTTACTGCAGTGGTTGGAAGTGTCGAAAGCCATGCTGCACATCTTAATCTATGGGGAGAAACGTTTTACTGTGCTCAGAGCGGAGTGGTTTTGGACATTCAGGAAGCTAAGGAAAGGGAGGTATTGTTCAAAGATGGAATACCAAGTCTGTTAAGGTGCAATTATAAAACTGCTCCCAAAATACCCGCAAAATGAAGTACATAGAGATACAGGTCACATAGGTTAAGATATAAAATGTTGTTTTAGTACAGCTACAGTTTAGTGGCCAATAAAAAGCCTTGTAACAGTTAGGGGATGGTTATGTAAATTATGTTTCGGAAAAGTGTGTTGTTTTTTTCTGTTGTTTTTTTTTTTTTTTACCCAAGTTACATACAGAACTGCGTAACTGCAGTTAGTAAAAATCTTCCATTAACACTTGACTTCTCTAAATCAATTACAAAAAAGCTAACTTTGCTCATTTAACTAAATAAATTAAAAAAAAAAAATGTTTAAAAATCACAGACGCTCAACTCACTAGAAGTTTACACTTGAGACATACTGTATATTAAATAAATATATGACTGTGTACTTGTATTTGAAAACAACAACATCTGGTGTAGGGATGGTCCAATACTATCTTGGCTGTGGTTTATAAACTGGTGTAATAAGACTAGCAAATGTTGGCCCAAAACATCTGAAAATATTAAACTTGTATTTTTTATAAAGCTGTTCTGTAGTTACAGAACATATTTGGATATTTTTTTTTACCTTATACTATTTCTTTTTAAAGGAAACACATTATATTTTGAGTCTCTGCCCAAGTACTGGGTGATATCGAGTATCAATAGATTCTTAAAGCCAGCAGCATTGTACTGACATCTGTATCGGAACAGAAAAAGCTGGATTGGTGCACCCCTAATCTGGTGTTTGGTTCTACATTAATATTACATTGATATGAATACAGTTTCATGTTGGAGAGCATATGAAACCATGATTAATTTATTAGTTGATGGGCTGAAAGAGATAAGCTCTTGAGGAACATATTTGGGCTTTTGTGGAAAGTTTCTGACAGCTCATCTGTCAAGAGCATCTCTCACATCATCATCAATGTAAATGCATGCACGCTGCGTGACTTCCTCCCAAAGGTAATGAATAGCTGAGAAATTAAAGTCATATAAGAAACGAGGCCTTATTTGCAAGTCCAATTTTAGTCAAATGGTTTCTAAAAATAGTCTCAAAGATTGGACGTATCCAAGCAACAATCAAAGCATACCAGGCCTATCGCGCCATTATGGCTAGGACTGGACAGTTGGAGAAAAAAATACACACAATTTAGATTTGCTGTTTTGTGTAAAAAGTAGGATTCTTTTCAGAGTGCACGTTTGCAACATGTCCAGGAGCATGAACACTTAACAGAAGACAGAAATATGAACAGCTAATCAAAAATAAGAATCCCTACATTTCAGAACATGCCTGTAGAGGTAAAAACTACAGGATGAGCAGGTATATACACATTTTGTATGGTGCAATAATGGGAACTGTGCAATGAATGTAATGTGCAATATTTTGTATGGTGCAATAATGGGAACTGTGCAATGAGTGGAATGTGCAAATATGGGAACTGTGCAATGAGTGTAGTGTGCTATTTTTATTTTGACCCTTTTGTGACCCCAGCCCTTGGGACTACGGATGGAAATTAGCCTTTGGCTATAATCCAGTGTGTTTACATTCATGTTGAATCATGTCTGTTCATTAACATGCATTGTCCCAATCAAATACATACATAAATACATAAATAAATAAAGACTGGATATTTTATTTTGCAGTGGAAATTATGCAACTTAAATAATTACAGTGTGTTAATCGTGTCCATCCAAATTATGATTTTGAGTTTGCTGTTGCAGGTCTAATTGTGGGTTCTAAGGTTGGAGACCTGCTGCTACATCTTACACAATAGTTTTGCTTATTAGAATAACTATGGATAAAAAAGAAAACAGTCTTTGTTTTCTTTGTATTTTACATAAAGCATCCCCCTGTTGTTTGTTTAATTGTGACACAATGTCCACATTGTTTTGATAAAGGCTCCTCTGGTGATCTTAAGTTCCCCACAGAGGGTTGGCATTTGCCTGCTGTGGTCTCAGAATGAGCTCTCAGATCCTTTCAAGGCTTCCCAATTAGTCAGAGTGCACTGAAAAGGTCAACCGCTTTACTCCTATAGGGCCTATATATAGACACTAGATTAGTAAAAATGTGGTCAGCCTGACAAATGTGTGCTCCTTCAAGGAATCAAATAATGGAATTGGGAGTTGTGGGACAGGGGCCCATTAAGTACAAGTATTTTTGTTAGCACATCATTATTTATTTTATATATTTCATTTTTTTAATTGCAGTGCGATCCAAATTAAGAATTTCCTAAATATTTGTGCAATTGTGCATCATGGATTTTGGTTGAAAGGGTTTTATATATTTTTTTTAAATTTATTTGGATATTCTTACATCCCTTAACTGTAATTGTAACTGTAACATACACTTCATAGAACAAGGATAGTGGAAGTTATGAAATTGCTTAAGAGTGTATGACTGGACTACCCATGAAGCATAGTTCATTGTTTTACTAAAATCCTACCACGTTTGACATTTGTTTATGATTTTGCTTCCAAAAGGATAGCAGATAAAGGTAAACACTGCATAATTGTTATTGGCCAAACATAGCTTCCTGCAATGACAAAGCTCACATAATTTACAAAAATATTTGGTGAATAAAAATGCCTTATTTTGATAAATACGTTTAAACCCCCAAATAAATAAAGTCCTTGCACGAAAATTGTCATAAAATAAAAAGTTTGTGTACTCATCCTCACCCTAACTGCCACTTGACCAGCTGAATCTATTATTTAATATTTACCACAGGAACAATCCCTAAAAGATACTACTAGTACTAACAAGAAATACATAAACTTTCATATTCCCCTTAAAGCTAAAACCTGTATACTGCCTCGAAACAACAACTTTTTGTCCACTGTACCTTCATCCCCGTCATTTGCGCTGACAGTGAGCACAGCAAAGCCCACATCTGCATCTTCATCCACATCCACTTCATAGGAGGCCTGAGCGAACGCCGGCTTGTTGTCGTTCACGTCGCTGATGAAGATGCGAACATATGCAGTGTCTGACAGGGAACAAAACACAAGACGAGAGACAAGAGCGAGAGGTGAGAAGAAACACGCCACTGCTCCGATTCTGTCACTGCCCACATCTGTCTGCACCTTTAAGGAAGGCTGGATAACTTCACTGGCTCACACAAAGATATACTCAACGCTAGTGTTGTCAATACTAAAACTGAAACTTGATTTAGATACTAAGGGAAAGGCTTGATACTCAGTACTGATTTTGATATCACAACAATTTTACTGTCCGATAATCAGGAAGTGTGCGCGTGCATACTAGTACTTGTTAGCTTTATTGTCACTGCACTCGTAAGTGAGGTAAGTGAGCAATAACTTTCGATCACTGCAAACCGTTTAAAATGAACTAGTTCTGTATATTGATTATTGCATGTATCGCCATATTTTGATATTAGCCATGTATTGAGTATCGCACTGAATCGTGAGGGACCCCGTGATTCCCAGCCATAATTGTAACATGGTAAAACATCAGAAACCTATTATGAAACCTGACAGTATCGATGTAAATAGATAAAATATAGAAAAAGGTATAAAACTGAAGCTGTCTTTGTTTCTTTGTCACTGCAATGTTATCATCAAATCCAGCTGTTTTGTTTTATCTTGTGCATTCATCTGCCAGCTGCGGTTGAAGCTCCCCAGGGTTAAGAGCATGGGGCACGTTTGTTGGAGCAACCCAACAAACTATGCCTCTCTTTGATATCGCTATCAAAATGAACATAATTTGTAAAAGCTTGCTGGAAGATAAAATGAATGATTAAAGGCAGGACGGATGGGATGGTATAGAGTACATGGCATCTGAAGCGTTCCTTGGAGCTAAAAGGAGAAAGCCCATTATGCTTGGTTACAATTAGAGAAAAAAGCAAGAAAAATACTTTTACAAATGGAATTCAGTTGGATCAAAGCATCATAATTTCTCAGTGCAAAAGGAGTACATGAAAAAAACGCTCCTATCTTAAATAACATAATTCAGTATTGCATTGTGACACCCGCTTGTGAAGGTGGTTAGAGGGGCAGATGGCACAGATTGGCAGTCTTGCTTCAGTCGACTCTAGGGCAGATGTGGTGTGTGTAGTGACTACTTTGAAAGTGTGGTCAGTTAGGGCTGCAAGATACATCTCAATCGAAACAAAATCGCAATTTGAATAGACGCAATTAGCAAATCATAAAGGCTGCTATTTTTAAAGTACTATAATTTCCTCCACAAACAACAAAATACTCTGTTTTATTCTGCATAAAAACAGCTAAGTGTAGTTTTGATCTGTACAAACATGTTCTGAAATGTGATTCTTGTATTAGTTTGTCAGTTCACATTTCAGTTTTTTGGTATTTTTTTCCGGACGTGTTTAAAATGTGATCTTTGAACACTTTGAACTTTTGAACAGAATTCTTTTGATACTTTGCAGCTGATGTCATCAACATTCCCTGGGGGTGTGATGCAAACTGTAGGCATCTCTCTGAAGCCCTGTTAGACTTTAATATGAGTTTTATTTTACCACAATCTGACCATAAAGAACTGACTTAGCTGGAACTACAACAGGTGAGCTGATCCATGCAGTCTCTCACATAAAATTACAGTCACACGCTAGCTAACATTAGCCAACAGGTTTTCAAGTAGTCACTCTCACCATTTTTGTTGAACATCAAACTCCTAAACAGGACCATGAATGCTCGTATTGATCACAGGCTCCTGAAAATCCATTTTCAATTTTTTCTTGAGTTTTCAGACTATCTTAAAACTTTTTTGACAGCGTTTGCTATGTGTGCATTGTGCCTCCATGATAACTGCTGAACATTCCACCATAGAGATACATGCAGACCACCCCCAGCATGATGTCACTGCAAAGTATCGATTATTAAAACATAAATTGCAAATTGAATCGCAATGCTTGTCAGAAAGAGCGCAATTTGATATTTTAAGCGTTCAGCCCTATGGTCCAGCTCGTAAAGCTTATATTTATATTAGCTAATATTTATTCTCTCTCAGTGGCGGTATCCTACTGCTGCAACCTGCACCTTCAACCCCTCCAACCATTTCTATGCACACAAATACATTCACAATGGCAGTAGGCACAACTTGTGGGTGAGATCACATTGCCAGTGTTCGAGCAGGTAAACGCTGTACCACTGTGCCACTGCCGCTCCGAGATAAGCGCTTAATGAACATTGTCACCATAAATGATGAATTCTCTGAGGCCTTGCTGGTTTGTGATCTGCTTAATATCATAACTGCTGCTTACCCCTGACAGAAATATCCTAATCTTTCAACCCGGGAGAAAGGTTGATGTGTTAATAATCAAAATCCTATTTATTAAAATGATATGCGGCTCCGTCTTGCGGTTTCTTCAACCCCGAGTCTCCAGCCGCCCATCTGTTTGAACATCTGCTCGCTGTTCTACCACTGGAGCATGTATGCATTTCATCTGGCAGCAAATAAGACAGAACTGGCGATATGGAGGAAAAGACAGGGGCAAGGGAGAGCGGGCAGAAAGAGAAGGATGGCTTTCTTTTATTTCATTGGGTGAGAGATGAGCAGATGTGCGGAAGAGGCAGGGAGCAGGAATTATTGCTCCTTTCACTGGAGTTTGGAGGTCTTAAATAAAGTTTATAGAGCTGCTGTCTGAGGCGTCTTCCACTTTGGGCTGGCGCAACAGCATGGGCCATTAGATTGGGAATAAAAGAGTGATATAGCAAAAAACATACAGGACAAGAGGTTTCAGCATTGACATGATATCGTATAGACAATAAAAACAAAAGTTGTGAAATAACTAAACTGCAGTAGCATATACTGTAAGTGTTTTTTTGTAGTAAATGATTCAAGACACTTGGATAAAGGTGAAAAAGAAACGGATGCATGACATTTAAAAGCCCCAGTATATAACTTTTTTTAAATAGTCTAAAATAAAGTATGTTTTTCTTTATGATTGTGTTTATTGATCTGAAAAACATAGAAAAACATGTGTTCTTACTTTGAGCTGGCTTGCCCCTCCACAAACCTGGCTCTTATTTGGACTAGAAGAGAGCCTCCTCCTGCTTGTTTCCATGTAAATGTCGTTCCTTTGGCTATAATATAGCCACAGTATGGCTTAAAACTAACCTATCTCCATGGAGAATGTTCTGAAAAATGGGTTTAACAATATATTTCCCCAGAATCATGCAGTTGACTTCTCACCACCAGAAAATTACATAATGGGCTTTAGACCTCTAAACCAGCATTTTTTATTTTTATTTTTTTTGCAATGTTTTACTGTGAACTGATTTTACTGGAAATACAATTTCTGAGGAAAAAAGAAAAAAAAAAGCTATTATAAAGAAAATGGAAAGAATGTGTGTCAAAGCTACGAAACACACATCACCATGAAAACGGAAACATAACATAAAGCTTGTTTTTGCCTAACTACAAAACCCTGACATTTCTGTGTTACTATATGGCAGATGTTTCTGCAATTATTCTCAAAATACCTCAGTGAATAAAAAAAAAAAAACATATATTTTTTTTCAAGCAGGATTAAAGTGTGCCCAAATATACTACAAAAATAAGACTAAACTAGAACTAGTGCAGGAGATAAAATGAAATACACTTCCTGGCCAAAAAAAAAGCCGGCACCTGGATTTAACTAAGAAAATGAGTAGGAGCCTCCTATTGGATAATTACTGCAGGTTCAGCAACAGTATGTGCTCAAAGAATGAGGTCAGCTGACCACCTGAATATACTGAATGACCAGGTTATTCCATCAATGGATTTTTTCTTCCCTGATGGCACGGGCATATTCCAAGATGACAATGCCAGGATTCATCAGGCTGAAATTGTGAAAGAGTGGTTCAGGAGCATGAGACATCATTTTCACACATGGATCGGCCACCACAGAGTCCAGACCTTAACCCCATTGAGAATCTTTGGGATGTGCTGGAGAAGGCTTTGCGCAGCGGTCAGACTCTACCATCATCAATGCAAGATCTTGGTGAAAAATTAACGCAACACTGGATGGAAATAAATCTTGTGACATTGCAGAAGCTTATCGAAACAATGCCACAGCGAATGCCGTAATCCAAAGCAAAGGCGGTCCAACGAAATAGAGTGTGTGACCTTTTTTTTTAGTGGCGACTTTTTTTTTGGCCAGGCAGTGTATCAGTTGGCCAATATATCTGGCCAAATTGTGCACTTTTTAGCATGTCGGCTATCGTCCTAAAATCTCCAGAACAGGTCGATGTTTTGTTATGGCTGATTTGTTGTCTAAATAATAGGCAATTGAGAGAAACCGTGAATACACTGCTCTTATAGGTTTGAGGTAAAAAAAAAAAAAAAAAAAAAAAAAGGGTTGTGAGTGAGTTGTAGTCTATTTAAATTACATAATTTGGGAAAAAAATAACACAAATCAGCCCTACATATCGGCCCAGCAGAGCAACACAGCAGCAGAGCTTAGTAGCTATCAGTTTCTTTGGATTTTAAACAATCGGTATCTGCATCGGTAGATCACCAAAACAAACATATCGGTCAATCTCTAGATTGAAGGGCCTGTACCTGAGTCGGGAACATGTTTTAGTTTGAACTAAGCCCCACCCACTTAGCCTTTTCTGCCACTGTGATATTGCACCATGACGCAAAAACAACTGTCTGGACAGTGCCATGCAGTTGTTTCCTTATAGTTCTCCAATCTCTGCCTACTATTTGTGTTTTTGTCACTCTTGAAAATGCACCATGTCAGAGAATCAAGTGTCTGGGATAGTGCCAGGCAGTTGGTTTCCCATTATTCTTAGTAACAAAGTGCCTGATTGTACAAAAAAGGTGACCCTGTCAGTAGGTTTTGTATTATTATTATTAGCTGACAAAGTGTAATGTAAAATTAATAGATTATATTATAACCTTTTTTTTTTTTTGTATTACCATATAGGCCTTGCCTGACCAGCCAGTCCCTTCTACATTTTATTAGAATCCAGAAAGGGACCAGACCGTAGAGCGTGAAAAACCTCCATACTAATCCGCTAATTTGTCGCACGTGTCTCTCAAATGTGGAAGACATCTCCTCTGGAAAATTCTCATAACATTCAGAACTAAATATACAATATATAAATATATATAAATGCTTTGGTTGTTGATTCTGCAGAAATCTGCGCTGTTTCTCAGTCCTCTAGTTTAGTAAAGTTTAATTCAGAACCTACCAGAATTGGGCTGTCCATGTTTTCCCGGCCGTGCAGACTCGTACCCATCCACAGACTGAACCTCCAGAAGGTAGGAGCTTTTGGTTTCCCGGTCAAACACTGTCTTGGTGTGGATGTATCCCAGCTCCGGGTCAATACGGAAATACTGGTAGTCCCCACTGCGATCCTCCAAGAGAGAGTAAGAAATCTGCAACAATGGAGATAAATTATTCAGTGCAGTAGAGTAACTATTGTCTTAAGTTTTCTGTGATAGTGCTGTGTACCTTGCCGTTTTGGCCCAAATCGAGGTCATTGGCAGACACTTGGAAAACCATGGTCCCTGCTTCAGCACCCTCAGTGACAGAAGCCTCATAAATAGATGAAGTGAAGAATGGCACGTTGTCATTTACGTCTACAATAAAACAAGGTCAGACTTTTTTTAATATGATGATTCTACTATAATATATTCAAACTCAAACATGATGTTTCAACATGAGATGAAACAGTGTATGCATTAGAAATATGGCACTCACATATTGTCATTAAAAATAATTAACTTTTTCTGGTGGGGGGGGGTCTGCTATATGCTTGTCTCTATGGTAATGTTTTTGCTTTGCCTAGAATGGTCCACAGTTAAACTTATCTTGTTCAATGAGTTTTTATTGCTTAATAAAAAACCTTGAAATACAGGCAGTCTTACTGTGAGTGGTCTTAACCTTGCACTGCAAGATGGATTCTCACGATATTTGTGAGTTCACAAACTCATGAGAATCCATCTTGAGAGACTCAAGGACCAATCACAGAGCAGCACTGAGGTTGGTGCGAAAGCCCAACGCAAAGCGCCCAAATGAACTAAAACAAACATGGCAACGCCAACAGACGTACTTCAACTGATATTAGCGAAAATATGGCCTTTTTTTGTGAAAAAAAATTGTGAAAAACATGCAGGAGGTAAGCACTTTGTGCATTTGTGGACAAGTAAGATGCCTGCGCTTTTCTCTCAACTAGATTTAGATAACATGTTCCGCTGTTGCGATGCTTTGACCAATTAGATTCAAATAATCGCCATGACGTTCCACGGTTTCCGATCACTTTCAGTGAGAACCATTCCAGATTGATCTGTAGAACTCAGTTCAGAGTGCTACACATATGAATCTGGCATGAGCCTGGTTAGAGTGGGCCTGCCTCTCCAAAGATCGGGCCTGTAACTTGACTTGGTTGGTCTTCATGGAGATACACAAGTTGAATGCTATACTATGGAATATTCAACGCAAAGCGATAACATCTTTATAGAGACATTCCGATGATGTGCCCTCCACCAGAAAAGTTGCATAGGGCACATTTAAAAAGAAAAAAAAACAAACAAACAAAGAGCCCCTAAATACTGCACATAACTACTAAATAGATGAGACCAACTGAACTAAACTCCAACCAAGTAACACATTTAAAGCTATTTTGCTTCCCAATGATTAATTTATTGTTGCTGGTAAAACAAACATATTACTTTTTCAGTGTTCTGATAGAGAAAAATTAGGATAGCTATTATAAATGAGGGAACACCAGGCATTTTGCTGGAAAAATTTGATCTTAGCAACATTTTGAAATGACTCACTGGCTTTGCTCCTTTAACAATTTGTACTATAAACTCTAATACTATTACTTTTTGTAATTTTGTACCTTCACTTCCCAAAAAATGTAATTGTTATCAGCACATATCAGCTGTAAAAGCTTGACTGCATCAGTCAGTTGTTTATATCTAGCATTTGTCAGGCGTTATAAAAATCAGACAGTGAACGAATGTGCTTTTTCAAAGTAGTTACCTTGAAATAACAAGACAGCATGTACCCAGACATCCAATCACTGAACAGCTCTACATAACGGTTGATTTAAGGCTAAAGGCATTGCGTAAATGGCCTTAATAGAGCAATCTACATTAGATATCCGATGCCTAATGTGAACATGATTTTGCAGTCAAAGTGGTTTGGTAAAATGTGTAGTAATTGTTTCTTGTAGGATTAAGAATCATTTGATGCCAGTCTCTGTGAGAGTAGTAAGGGATTAAACGCAATACAGCCTGGTGGTTGTATGGTAAGCAGAATTAGTTTTGCACAGTGGGGTCAAAAGCTTACCAACACTACATTAAGCAGCAATGATGGAGATGCAAGTCTAGTTACCAAGGGCATTAACTGCGATGGAGCAATACCGCACCAGCGTTGTCAAATGTATTCAGCCTTGGAACAGCAAAGAAAATGAGTTCATGGGACTAGCTTTCTGGTGCCGAAGAAATGGGTCGGGGAGGTTAAGGATATACATTGCGCTCTTGAGCTCATCACACTCGCAACAGCTGGCGGGCCCTGCAAATTATTTGGATTTGTGTGGCTTTGCAATCCGAGCTTTCAACACCAAAATTAGAATGAGACGGGACTTAAGAGAGCACTCAATATCATCAACCGTCTGTTCAACAAAATGCCTTCTCAAGAGACTACGTGTTGGCTACACTAAATTGTGCACAGTTGTGTTCTTAGAAAGAGAAAGACGTAGTTGCACTGCACGGCCTGACTGTTTTTCTGCTTGAACAAGTATTTTGCTGTGAATGTTACCTCATTTACTCTCCCAGAGTCAGCATGAAGATTTGAATGGTTTCATGGTTTTCTTCTGGCCTCTGTGTGGCTGTATGCTGTATTAGGTGTGTTTCATGTACAGAGGTTTTCAATTTATTTTGAATTTTCTGTTTCTAATACAATAAAAAGCTTTGCACAGTAAATTTCAGAGTTTGGTTAATACAAAAACTTCACAAAAAGTGGTAAAAGTGGTTCATAAACAGACCTGTAACATTGACGTAGACTGTTGTAAAAGCTGCCAAAGGGACCGCGGCCACATTCTGTGCTCGAACTCGCAACATGAAGTTCCTGGTGGTCTCATAGTCCAGTGGTTCTGCCACCAGGATTGAGGCAGAACCGTCCTCCCGGTTAGGGGTCAAGTAGAAGCGCACCGGCATGTTGGTTTCAGGTACCATACCATCCTCCAGGTTGTATGTGACTCTGGGATCACCCAATGGTGAGGTGGCTTTGATTGTCTAAAAATAAGATCAAATGATAATGTGGAGACAAGTATGAGACAAGTCTTACACACACATTTTCTCTAGATCAAATCCTTCACTTCAGTGTGTGCTTTCTAAAAAGTAGACTTGTTGCTTAAGTGGAATGTGTCAACCAGCTTATGCTAATGAAACAATAAAGAATACTGTGAGTAATCTTCAAACTGTTAGTTCAGCAAAGAAACCGTTGAAGCCCTATGGGATCAAACACAAACACACAAAGCTCTTTATTCTCCATTATGAGTAACCTAATTAAGAGGAAGCTACATCTACTCAACTAGAACATGCCATATCCACCCAATTAAAATCAAAAATGCCATCTGAGAGATGATGCGGCTCGCCTATGGCTGACCTAGCTTTAGCAGCTCAACCTGCAGTGCAAAGCGGCTCGAATAATGAGACAGCCTATCAGGCATGCACAGTGTGCAAACACGCCTGGCGACTGTATGTGCTGATTTGGCCTGCATAAACCACACATTTCATGGCGGAGCTATTATATTCCACTGAGACACACTGCGTGTTTGCATAACAGACAAATCAACAATGAACTGCCATCTCCATTAATAAACTGTACTAGTGGGACCATGCTCTTGCATCCTCTCTCCCTCGATAAGCATCTTGCTAAACACACTTTGGCTTGTAAAGCACTCTCTTGTCTTTTCATTTCCATTTTCTTGTTTAAAACACTAATTACCAAGTTTAATCGGTCTAATTGCTTTCGAGATGTTTTCAGAAAACAGTGATGAGCTTGATAAATGCGTATAACTAAGAATTAGCTGTATTCAACTGGAATGTGAAAATCCAATTTATTAATCAAAACTTGCCTTCCTAATAATCCTCATTTTTGTCTATTTCTATTAATGGTGCTTTACAGAGATAAAAAGTGAAACCATTTAGTAGAACCTTTTACACATAAACAAATAAAGAGCTCACCTATATTAACATTTCCTGTGTCTACCTCTTTCTTTACTGTGGTTTTGTTCCTTCTGTGTTTTGGAGTAGTATCAGACCTACCACAACAGGTGTGTCTCGGACAGTGTTCTCAGGGATGACCACACTGTAGCTGTCCTTCTCCCACTGCGGAGGCTGGTTCTTCACATTTGTAATAGTCACAGCGAGTTCCACCGAGCTAGTCCTATTCCCTCCGTCTGTGGCCACAATCTCTCGAGTGATGTAAGTCCTCTGTAAAAAGAAAGTTTAAAAAAAAGGAATAAGAGATAATAAAACTGACTCTTTTGAAGATATTGATATACTTATTGTACTAAATTGGGTACAAATGCCTATAAGTAATGCCTAAAACAAAGTATCCCAATATAAAAAATAAATAAATAAATAATTAATGAATAACTACTGTGTGTTGGGTAACTTTAAGACTGTTGCATTATGAATATCATTTCAGTTAACTCTTTAAAATGTCTCAATTTTACAAACAATACATGGCTTTTCCTAACAACATGGTATTTAAATTCAGTTCCCCTCTTTGAAATTAAAAACACAAGTTCATCGCTTTGACACAAGTGGTGTATTTGTGTAGGCCTGAGGTGTTACCCCTCTTATAAAGTCGTACTCATTAAAATAAGTTTTTCTGTAAAGACACTGTTGAGAATACAGAACACTGGTGTGATGCCAAATGTTAGAGAATACTGCAAAGCGCTAAGGCATCTTTCTTGGCACCCACTTACAGTTGTTATTTTAAGCTTGCATTGTTTCCCAGTTCTGGAATAAAACTCATCAATGTCTCCATTACTAATAAGAGGAATTCTGTCTCTTGATTATACTCAATTAAATGTGTGAATGTAGTATGCTTTTAAATAGAGGAAAATGGTGGAAGAACATAATGACACTTCAGGCTTTGATTACCAAGTGAAGAAAAGACATAGTTTCCTACAGAGTTTCCAGATTATTCTGACAGTAGATGCTGAGAGCAAATTGCACATAACTAATAATGTATATAATGGAAGTGAAGTGCACAAGCATGCCAAGTATAGCAGTCCTCTCGTGTTACGGCACATTTTCCTCTAATGGCAATCAAATATAGAAAAAAATAACAAAAAAACAGTGCTCTTATACTATGTAGAATAGTCTTTCATACATACATAGGCTTCTTACATACCGTATAGCAAATAGAAATAATTTGGTAATCCTAATTGACCTAAAACAGGAAAAGTTTAGTCTGATTTCATGTCAGACAGTGACAAAAAAAGCATATGTGTCTTTTTGTACAGTGTATGTAAACTTCTGGTTTCAACTGTACATACTCTTGTTCATTTTACTCAGAACTTGTAAGTGAGGAATGGATGAGTGAAGAATTCAACCTCGTTTTGGTATAACTTTTACTAGTTAAATCATCATAAAATCTTTTTATGTATTTTTATCATATGTAATGTATTGCTAAATGTATTAGGAGGTACCTATTGATTCCCAACATTGTGAAACATTATATATGAGCATGTTTGTTCACCTGAGAGATGGGTTGGTTCACATAGACCCAGCCAGTCAGTGGGTTGACCCTGAGGTATTCCGGCTGCTCATTAGACATGGAGTAAGTGACCGCAGCATTGGTCCCAAAGTCATCATCATGTGCTGCCACTCGCAAAAAACTGTTCCCAATCATGGTGTCCTCGCGCAGAAAATCTGTGGACATTTACAAAAGTTGTTATATACAGTGTGTAACGCAAAGTGTGTTCTCTAGTGTTACTGTGTTGGGTAAAATCATGTTGGGTAAACCCGAATTGCGTTAATAAGTGTTGCAGTAACAAGTGTTGCTTCAACCCGTGTTGTGCCAACCCATGTTGCGTTAACCTGTGTTGGGTAAACTCATATTGCATTAACCCATGTTGTGTCAACAAGTGTTGTGTCAACCCATGTTGTGTTAACCCATGTTGTGTAAGCCCCGTAGACTGTATATATAAATGGACATAGCTCACCTGCTAGCCACCGCGTTCCAAATATGAAGTGAGCATGGGCACGCATCTGGCTCCACTGACTCTGGCTCCAATTCAGTTTACACCGCAAAACTGTCGCCCCTCTCTCTGTAACTGCTACTCTCAGGCTTGTCATTTTGATCTTAAAATGTTCATATTAACCCGCATTATGTGATCCCGGTGTTATTTTGCTATTGTATCCATAAATTAAGATATGAATATTGATAACAGTCAAATCTTTCTCTGAGATCACTCTCGTTAGCTTCAAATTCGCCCCTATAACCACTATTCTTGATGAGCTTCATTTGACAGGAGCCGAACACTATGGGTGATGTCACACTCCCTCAGTTCACTTCTTTACCACAGTCTATGGTAAACCTGTGTTGAGCCAACCTGTGTTGCATGAACAAGTGTTGCGTCAAGCCATGTTGCTTTAACCTGTGTTTCTCTAACCCGTGTTGCCCTAACCTGTGTTGCTCTAGCCCGTGTTGATGCATTGTAAAAAGCAACTCTTGAGTTCAAAATGAGTGTTGCAATGGGTTCCGGCGTTCCACAAAAAGAGACTTCCAACAGAAAGAATCCGGAGAGCAATAGAACCTCTGCCGGCACCACCAGCCTGTGTGCAGTCTGGGCCCGGGGTTATCCATGTTGCGTTAAACTGTGGTGCATTAACTAGTGCTGTGTTCTGTATTATTAGATTAAGTATTGCAAATATTCTTCTGACCAATAAAAGCCACTTACATTCATAACGTATATTCTCAAATTTTGGACTGTTGTCATTCTGGTCCAGGATGAGAATGTTGAGTTGGCAGATGCCGATGAGAGGGTCTGCTGCCTGGTCTGTGGCTGTGACCGTGACTGCATACTCCCGCTGGCGTTCACGGTCAAACTTTCGAGCAGTAACAATAACTCCTGTAATTAAAATAAAAATTACATAATCATTCATTTTAGTTCACAAAATGTATGCAATGCTATTCAATGGCATATACACTGAGAATCACGGAAAACATGTATAAAATCAAACATGTTTATTTGTGGACCTCAATGTTACAACGTGTGTGCATTTTGGCCCTTCGGGAAATTTAATTGGAGCTTGGAGCCATCTAGCATATGCATAAACTGCTCAACCATACGAACAATCGCAGTCAGGTATGCATAAAATGCTAAGGATTAGCATAAGTGAATAGATTACAGGTCAAATAGTAGGCTTATACCCAACAGCGCACTAAATGTCTGAAACTTTTCCTATGTATGGTTATAGTGTTCCACCAAATGTTCAGATTTTGAGACATTTTGAGCTTCCACTGTTTAGATTGTTAACCATCTCTGCTCATTATAAATCTGTGAAAAGCCATACAAAGCCACCCAATGGATTCAGTTTGGCGCTAACTACCAATATTAGAGGAGACTTCACATTTAGGACTATCATACATAGTTTTCATAATGCCTTGTACTACGTATACATTTTTGTTTTGTTTTTACAATATACACATGGTATTACAATACAGATAGAGACCTAAAAAAATACTAATATAAACAGGACAAGTGCCCTACCATGTGCTTTATAGACTACAGCACGTAACGTGCATGTATGTTAGCATGTACTAAAGCTAACAGTACAAAACCTGTCTGGCCTTGGTAAATGGTAAATGGTCACATTTTTATATAGCACTTTTCCACCTTCAAGTTGCTCAAAGCGCTTTACATCATTACCTCACTCATCCATTCACACACACATTCATACACCAGCGTATGCAGATACTTATGGCATATACGTATATCCAGGAGATTTTTATGGGTGTAGATTTAATGTGGACAAAAAATAAATATTTCCTAGCAAATTAAATCATTAAAGACATGCATTTTATTCAGAATAACCATGTCCTCACGGGGTGTAAATTTAATGTGGACAAAAAATAAATATTTCCTAGCAAATTAAATCATTAAAGACATGCATTTTATTCAGAATAACCATGTCCTCACAAGAATTAGCCTTAGTTCTAGTTAAGGATTTAAACATGAAGACTGTTCTTTTCTCCATCCTCTTTGTCTCTTCATACACGTATACCATGGCATCGTAGCTAGTTAAAAATTAATTTCACTTTGCGAGTAAAACTGTAGCAAGACCCATTATTGAATTGCTGTTTTGCTCATTCTCATGTTGAATTGTAGCGCCGAAAGTAGCCATAGCCTCACCTGTGTCTGGGTGGATGCTGAACGCAGGCACTGTGGAGTCCTTGTGCATAAAACCGTACGTGACTTTCCCGTTGGAGCCCTCGTCCGCGTCTACGGCGTGGACCTGTAGGACAAACGTGCCCGCCGGCTGGTTCTCCAGGACTGCGGTGGACTCCCTGTACTGCTGACACTGAGAGGGGACAGAGGACAGTTACGGGACACTCATTTATTCATTCAGACAAGTATTTAATTAAGGGAAGAGTAATGTGAGTCTACAATAGAGAGCGATATGTATTTTTAAAGATCTGGTATGATTTATTGTTTGGACTAACGTTCTGTGGGAGGCAGTGAAGGTTGAGGAAGTCATCCAACATAAAAAGAAGTAAATAAAAACATAATAAAAAATGTAACCAACCATATAACCATATCTATTACAAATAATCATACCTTTTTACAGATACACAGTATATGAACAGAATTCTTAAAATAAATGAATATATTTGACCATTAGTGTTAATGACTAGTCATCTTACTTATGTTTTTAAGTTGACAAATTACCTTTGGCTCATATGATCAGTAATTTAGCATTTACGTTATGAGTGCAGTTGATCTTTTGACAATCTTTTAGCAGAGTGCTCTATTAAAAGTAAAAAAAAATGCACAAAATCAACAAAATCACTTTGCAGATATGTACTACTAAGTGTTCAATGAGACAAAAGAAAACAAACAAAACGTGACATGATCTAAATTAACACCCAGATGTCAGTGTTCAATAACCTGTAGGCTGAGTGACGTTAGCTTTTGCTGACTTTAGTGTAGCAAGATTATTAAAGGGTCTGTACCCAGATTTTTCCCAAAAATTGTCTTTGCCCAGTACAGATATATTGTAAAGCAGCTACTGAGGTCAAAATAAGCCAGCTGTGTACTGTCTGCATCTAATTATAAATACTTTTATTGTCAGAGTATCAGTAAGTGCGCGTTTTTTATAAGCTTTACCTTGATGGCGAAACTCTACTCTACTCTGGTGTCTGAAAGTAATGAAAAGTGCTTATAAACTCATCACGGTGAAGAATTAGGCTAGATGAAATGGATCAATTGACTTCCCGTACAAAACGACAGAACTGATTCTCTGCTGCTCGTTCTGCCTTGGCATTTCACTTTAGTACGAATAAACAAGACTGTTTTGAGGTATGTGACTATATTTATCAAAAGATCACAGCAGTACGTGTGAGCAATTGTGGTTTGCCATTTGTGTCCATTCAAATTTTGATTTCGATTGCGAGTAATATTGCAACCATTGTGCTTTTTGTAACCTGTTATTTTTTAGGTATTCATTCAGTTTCTTGGCATGTCTGATGTAAGTCTATTGTGTTACTACCATTAACCAAAAGTGCAAAGAAATAAAAAAGTCCATTATGATCACATGAGGGCGGTCTGGTTTCATTTATTCCCTGTAGTGTCACTATTTCTCTCCAGTCCTCCATCACAGCTCGCCCTCTCCTCTTCAGTGACCATCATGTGTGCTTTGTGTCTCACTGGATGCTGCTGATGTGCCATAAACAAGAGGAGGAAGATACCCGTCTGCTGCGGCGCGTCATGCTTTCCTCTGACATCTAATTAATGCCTCTCCAGACTAGTTTTAATCTTTTCTTCTTTTTACACTTCATGCTTCTCCCCATCACTTTGATTCTGTTTTCCATTTTCCAAATTTCCCATCACCTATTCTCTGCCCATGTTATTTTCTTGTGATTTTTATTGTGTTTATCCCTCATGAGCTCTTTTTCTTCAATTATGATTTATGACCATCAAAGCAGAAAGAATATTTATCAAAAGAAAAAAGAATACAAGCTGTGTGCTAATGTGTCCACACAAACTGCAACAAATTGAATTTTGAGTGTCTTGTTGGAGGGAACAGAGTTATTGGATAGTTATCACCAAGATATAGGGAAGGCTGCCTATAGTTAAAGAACATGATTATCACTCAGTCAGTTGTATTAAGGTCAATTTCATTAGGGCAATTAAATTATAGTGTAAGGTTTAAGTGGTTAAGTGTTTAGGTTGATGTAAAAGCTTTTGACACCTATGTGGTTAGCTTGGCCAACACTGTGATGATAAAATATAGTAAATGAGAAAGATATTCAGTGGGGTTAATATCTACATACATAAATGTTTTTTTGTTTTGTTTTGTTTTTAATATGAAGACAGCATAATACACCCATAAACATTAGTGAAAGTTCATCCTGTTACTTTTAAACTTTTAGCAGAAATTGTTTTAATTACTTTTATTTCATGTAACAGACCAGTTTGTTTGTTTACCTTGACATGTTTTGATTACTAGAAAAG
The DNA here is from genome assembly GCA_000787095.1 of Periophthalmodon schlosseri. NCBI lineage: Eukaryota > Metazoa > Chordata > Actinopteri > Gobiiformes > Gobiidae > Periophthalmodon > Periophthalmodon schlosseri. The sequence continues at coordinate 67,917 of KN471688.1, forward strand.
TAATTTGAAGAAGAGAAGACCGAATGAACCCTTTTGGAATAGGAATTATTTTAGTTACACACGAGAGTTTGTTTGGTAGCTTTACATGTTTTGGTTACTTCTAGAATCCATCCTCAGAAGCATCACATGATGGTGTTGTGACATGTCTTGGAAATGCCAGACAGAGGAAGCGTTTGCTTCTACTATCTGGTAAAACTGGCTTATGCCCCTTACTGTATGACGACAAAATTATGCATGCTAAAAGCAACAAGTACCACTACTGGTTCAGAGGCATATAGATCTGCAAGTGACGTCTGTGGAGCATAAATCCAGATGAGGGAGCCTTGTCCCACACTTGGAATGCGGTCCTGGACAAGGCGTTAGACAGTAGGGGACAAATGCTTCCATTAACTGTCTGGTCTTACCCTAGTGTGTGGAAGAACCATTTAAGCAGCCTGCAAGACACAGCACAACACCAACACCTGAAGTTTGAAGATTACTGAAAGTCACTGAAACATGTCGAGCAGGCAAACATACACTCCTGTCTGACAAAAATAATCTTTGCTAACACCCTCATAAATTCACAAAAAATGATGCCTGGTAAGAGAATAGATCAGAACTGCACTATATTGTGTACTGCATTTCCTGAATAAAAGCCTAGATGTGGACAAATGGTATTGTGAATTGCATTGCTTTTATTTGAAACACAACATCTGAAAATAAACAGAAATACTGCAGCTTTATTCAAATTATTTAGTCCACTCAAATATTCCTTTTTTAGTTGAAGAGTTGTACACTCTGGTCAATGAAAATTTATTGACTATCAGAGACTCTTGTGGCTCATATTCTAAATATTTTAGCACTTGGCTTATAAATGTTGTTCATCTTTTAGCTATTCCACAGCGTCCTTTTGTGCAACCCCATAAATGCTTAACAGCTTGTACTTCAGTGTAGCTGTGTGCAGTATATTATATTCTGACAACTAGTTAAAAAAAAAAATGTTTACACTTTTTATGATTCTTTGTCCAATTTTCACATCTTGGCTTAAACAAATCAATGATAAATGCTGTTTCCTCTGCTGCAAAAATCTATTTAATGAGGCTGTTCGGCCAATGTGGAAGAAAAGTCAAAGTTGATGGATAATTTATGAATGATATTGAATTCTCTTATAACTATTTTATTTTTAAGCTTGGGCTCTGGATTGCTCAACTAACCAGGCGTGGAATTGTGCATGTAAAACACTCATTTTATCATTGTTTTGTGTTCAAGGGTTGCCGGAGCATGGCAAAGCAAACATATTTTTCTTTTGATTGCATCGACCTTTGCTGAATTATAGCGTGACCCTGGACTCCGATTACCTGGTGAATCACACACGCATTAAACAGATGTTAGTCTGCCAGCACCGCAACAATGAGCACGCTGTGTCTGATTGAGCCTATTGTCCATCCAATTCACAGCATGCATCCCCAGCGTTGCCCCACTGTGTGATGCTTTTGGAGATGTAGCATTGACCACAGCTGTATTGTATTCTTTGACGGTGCTTTTCACACTACATTCAATAGGACAAACATAAGTGGACAAAAGAGCAGGTTTCAGAGTGTTGTAGCGTTTGACATTATATGGTAGTAAGCGACTACTGTAGCCATAGCTGCACTGGGGAAGACTGACAGATGCGAGGCTGTCAATCTCCATCCATCGAGTACCATCACTCACACTAGGGAAGGTGGGTTATGCGTCTTGCGTAAGGACACAACAACAGAATGCACTAGATCCACTGTTGTTCCACTGTGGCACTTGGTATTCCCAGCAGTCTCCAATACAAGTACTAACCATGCACACAATCCTAGTTATCTTCTGAGATCAGACAGGATCGGGCATTGACAAAGCGTTGTGCCCACTTGTGTTCACATATAGGATTACGTAAAAAAGAAAATAGGGCATATGCACTGCCAACAATCAGTGGTTTCTCACTCCATCTCTGCTGTAGCCTGAACCAGAAATGAATGTAACACAATCTGGCATAATGTAGAATGGATTTAATGGAGAGTCAGTGCCGCAAGGGATTGAGTATTCAAGCAAATACTGCCATTGTGTCTCTGGGCAAGACACTTTTCATAACCAGGCATACATACTGTGTCACGGGTT
>KN471688.1:72890-86406 GCA_000787095.1 Periophthalmodon schlosseri
AGACAGGTTTCACACCTTTGCTGCCTCATCCTGCAAAGAGGACTCTGGTTCATTAACCTGTTGCACTCGCTGCCCTTGAGAGAGGATGGCGATCGAAAGTTGAGGCAAGTTTAGTCACAAGAATAAATTTATTTTCATTTAACCCATTCACCTGAGGTAGCATACGCCATTGGCTGTGTAAAACAAGATTAAAAACAAATTCAAGATTTTTCAAAAGATTCAAAGATTTTTATATTCATTTATTATTTCTGAGATGTGGTGGAAATGACCATGAATGTTACCAGTCTAGATCTAAGACAAGATAAGCTGTTTTTTGTCCCACAGTAGGGGTGTCTGGTTATTGCCTGCTTCTCAATTATTTTTTATGTTGTCTCAATTATGTTTTATGTTGTTGTTTTATGTGTTTTATATGTTATCATTGTAATAATTAATTCATCTCTTTTTATTTCTTTTTACTCTAGAGTTAGATGACAGTTCAGGAGATTCTAGATGACTCTGTTTACATAATACGGGATATACCTGGACATTGTATTAATGGCCATCTATCAGTTTGATCGATGACATATTTTATAGGTTGGTTTTATAGAGTTGGTACAGAGAACTTTTTACTTATCTGCATTTCTGGAAACCAACTTTCATATACTTTAAAATCAAGCTCTCCCCTTCTTTTTTATTTTTACCTCTGTATCTGAGATAATGTATATGTATGAAAGTGTGGGGATATTTGGTATTAAAACATGGCTGGAAGGCATAGCAGCAATGCTGAATACGTAGGCTATCTTAGTTAGATTTTACCACCTTCAAATTATTGACCAGGAGACCAGAAAGAGGAACATTTTATGAGCTGGATGATGACTGTCAAGACCACTCGTGTGCCCACAGTGTGATCATGTTTAATAATGTATTTAGTGCATGAGTGCTGCCATTCTCTCCCTCGGTTCCATGGTTTTTAGCCAGCATTTGAGGCTGTGCGGTTTTATGGGATTGGTTGAGTGATCTGTCTCCATTCCAGCTTGAATTCACTACTTCATCAGAGTAGAAAGAATTCTTTTACTATAAATTGGAAACATTAAAAATTGATGAGTAGTCAAGTAAGTTTGAACAAGAGAGTAAAATACAGGGCTCCTTTCCATTCTCCTCTTCACAATGTCTATAACCACAACACATCAGTAACTATTTTAGACAAGCATTATACTTATTAATCACTCTGTTTCCATGTTGCTTATGTCCGGCATTTGCTTTATTTCCATTTTCATTTGGGGGAAGTGATAACATGATTGACTCACATATCAGCTCCCGATAGAGCTTACTTTTCTCCTTAAAGGAGCTGTACCTGATTTTTACCATTTAAAAAAATTTGAAAAACAGAACTAATCAATTTTAAATGGTTTGCAGTGATCCAAAGTTATTCCTCACTTACCTTATGCATTTTGAGCATCCTAGTTATTCACCGCAATGAGTTTATAAGCGCTTTTTACAACTTTCAGAGAGCACAGCGGAGTTTAGCCGTCAAAGTAATGCTAACAACAACTAGAGTGTTAACGTGTGCTTTCTGATTCTCAGACAACAAAATGCTTTATAATTAGATGCAAATAGTACACAGTGGACTTATTTTGACCTGAAGAGCTGCTTATACAATATATCTGTACTGGGACAAGACATTTTGCTCAAATACATGGTCATTAATATACTCCTTTGAACAATAGAATCCTCAAGAAATAAGGGCGAATGTCCAAAAACTCAACACGGACTTTCTTGCTTCTTCTGCTGGAGGAAAGCTTTCATTAATCATGACTTGAAAACACATGAATAGTTAAAGTGATTGGTATTCCCTTTTAGTCTTGTCATTGGGGCATTCCATTTCATCTCTTTCTCTGTTCCGTCCTCCTCAGTGCAGTCTGGTGTGGGCGTCTCATCTGCATCCCACTGTCGGGGCTTTGAATGGCCCTCCACACTCAGTATTCATCTCGCCCTCTGCTCCTCCTGTGTTTACTCTGTGTGTGTGTGGGCTAGAGGAGCAGACACACTTATTACACTGGCCTTATCTGGGCAGGCAGCGGGGAAAGGTGCCGTCTCTCTCATGTGTTCACGCGGTGGCCAATTCATAAGGGACTGAGAAATCATGTACTGTAAGAAGCATTTTAGTGGGTTTGGCAGTTTAAATGATCAAGGTTTTATAAGTGTGTTTATATTCTCAACATTGGGTAATCGTACATAATATGCATAATCAACTTTAATGAGCCTTTAACCTTGTTGTAACAGTGTCCACACATTATTATTTTTATTTTATTTTATATATCTTCACTTATACAAGGAGACCTAATGCGAGCACTTAGACTCTCTCTCTCTTTTTTTTATTTGTTTATTTAAATACAGCAAACATAGATTAACAATTCAGTAATCTGATGCAGGTATCACAGTGTTTATAGCCTTGGCTAATTCGCGACACCAGTCCCCAGAAGCGCTTTTAAAACTGTTCAAATTTCACCAAAAAGCAGTGGGATTATTTGTAGAAAAAGCAATAGATACAGTGAATTTGTCAGGAAAATCAAATATCAAAATATTACACACTTACAAACTCATACACTCACATTTCACCCTTTCTCAGTCCCCCGCTATACTCTCTCTCTCTCACATGCAAAACAACAAAAACAAACTTAACAAATAAGTATATAAGTCCTTTTGAAATATTACAAACAGGTGCAGGTGTGAGTATTAAAGTTTGTTACCAATTAACCACTCATTAGCTTACTACAGTGAAATGCCACTATGAAGAGGCAGGGTTCTGCAGCTTTGAACAGGAGATCAATGGTCCTGTTTGTATTACTAACCAATTTTGGATCAATATTTTGGTTTACAATGAACAAAATGTTAAAGGATGATTTTCTCATGTTATAGTTCAATACTAAGTAGCTGAAAAATGATCTTGCCAATGTCATAAAGCTACTTCGTCCATCAAAACATTACAAATGACTGACTTAAGTATCAGAATGTCTGAATGTCAAGCTTGCATTCGTAAAGGTCACTTGTTGTTATGATATACTGTATATTCCAAAAAAAGTTGCAGACTGACATCCACCAAGAGTTAAACGTAAAACAAAAATGTCAAAACTGACTTTATACAAAACCCTCACTTATTCAAGTATCAGACAAAAACAGAGAGATATCACAATAAAATTGTAATTGTTAATATTTTCCATAAATCAGCCACATAAATCTAGATGTTGACAGACAATGATGTATGTAATCTGTACATGCCAACCAATACCAGAAAGAAAATCACTAGAGATGTGTCTTGCTAATGGACACAACAACAGTATGATCTAGTATTGTCTATGATCATAAAAGGACTTCTAATATGTAAAGCAACAGTTCACTGCAACTATTTGGATTGACTACAATGATAAAGAATTAACACAATTACTGACTTCAGAATGTGTGAATGTGTCATGTTTGCATTCATAAATGTCTCTTGTTGTAATTAGTGATCTCACGTTCGTGAACGAGTCGGCTGTTTTGAACGGTTCCTTAACGTGATCTCATTTTTTAAAAGAGCCGAATCTTTTTCTTTCTAATTTGTATGCATTTTTACACTGATTAACACTGAACCGACACAAGAATCAGCAGAGAAGGCAACATGAGCGAGAGCTTTGTAGAAAAACATATTTGATATCATAAATAACAGTTAGATTAAAAATTATTATTATTGTTTTATTTAGATTATGCATAATTTGAAAGGGTAAACACACTCCCACTCTCAGTTTGAACCATTTTAAACACATCTGAGCCACAGAGGTCATTTCTCTCTGTGATAAGTTTGTTGTTAAAATTAGTTCTCACATCGGCTTCTGTCGTATAAATAAACAGTAAAAGAGCCGGTCTTTTGAGCGACTCTTTGAAATGAATGGATCCAAAAGATTCGGATCCCATAAACAGTAAAAAGAGCGGTCTTTTGAGCGACTCTTTGAAATGAATGGATCCAAAAGATTCGGATCCCATAAAAGAGCCAAAAGTCCCATCACTAGTTTTAATATACTGTATATTCCAAAAAAACTTGCAGATTGACAACATCTCACCCTGAGGTTAAAAATGTCAAAATTCACTTTAAATAATACTCTCACTAATTCAAGTATCACAAACATCAACACATCAAAAGAGTTCATATTTTTTCAGTATTTAGTATAATTTTGTCCACTGGTGCATTTGTGAAATCACGAGAGCGCAATGACTTTAATGTGTTTACCAAACCAAAACCAGATTACCACACGAGATATACATATGTTCTGCACCGTACAAACAATTTGACATGCTCTAGCCCGCAGCCATTTTCTTTCCCATGCAATTTACTGGTATACTTTAGAACAGCATATGCACGCCATGTCCCTTCTGCTTGCCTCTCAGTGTTACACAAGAGATGGAGCCTTGCCATAGAGTGGGCGTCTGCTCCGAGGTGTTTGTCACAATGGCTTCTTGCATCGGCGCTGCTGTCCAACGGTTATGGCTAGTCGTAGGTGTCTGTGTGCGGTGTTTGTTGTGAGCGCGCAAGTGAGCAGAGCGATAAAAATAAACTTGAGAGGAAGAGGAGAGCGCAATATATAAGTCCAATTTGCATCTGTAGAGGTGTAAGGGGAGAGCAGCTACGCCTGGAGAAAAAAAAATACGTAGCATAGTATATTGTCACCGACACTTGTGCGCGTATTGCATAAACATGGATAAAAACATTCATAATCAGAACGCGCTGTTGCTGTGGTTTTTGATGAGCGTGATCACGTCTGGCATTGGAAATTCCTTTAGTGTGACACAGATTGGCAGCTGGCAGTCTTCGCGCGAGTAAACTGAGAGGAACGGTGCAGAAGCATGAACAAGGATAATTAAGTTGAGTCTTGGCAATGCTCTGTTTCATTTCCCCATATTGCTACATATTGTTTTGCATGCAGTCAACTGGCTCGGCATCCAATTTAGTTTTATCTAGAGCTAATTATCGAAACAGAGAGACTTTAGTGGAGCTTTGTATTTTTTGGTTTTTGTTCTTCTCTCATGTAAAACCGACTGAACAAAGAAGTAAAATCTAATTGTGCGTCCTCATTTTAATGCAATAGGCAATCAGTTTATAATCAGTTTTTGGTGGCATTTTATAACTGCCACGATAAGATAGATAGATCGTCAGGGGCAGTTTGAGCAGAGTAACATCCCTCAGGACAAAAGGCTCATCTGTGTTATGCCACTATTCATAGGTTTCCGCTTCCTGTTATACGCAACATTTTGAGAACTTTTTCCAATCAAAAGATATATTTTGTTTTGAATTATTAATGGGTATGGGCACGTTAAATTACGAATTGTGCTATACAAATAAACTTGCCTTGCCACTGGCTTCATTTTTCATGACTCTGAAATCCAGGATGGGCAGGGTTATTGTGGAAGCCCAGGTCCCCACAAACAGTTTGATTCTTGCTAGGTGCCTTTTATCAAACTGACAGTAAAGCCAGAGAATTCAGTGGTTTGGGAACAGTGTGGATACCATTTTTGAGGGAGTGTAGTGTGTAATTAAGCAAATGAGCAGATGTAAAAGCTATTGATGACAATTGGGTGTCCATACAAACAGGTTACAAGGGTGTGCAATAATATTAGCCTAAGTAGTTATCGCTATCATATTTAAACAGGGGTCTCCAACCACCAAGCTGGGGGCCCAAAACCAGGCCACAGACCAACTAATACCAGGCCCCAGAGGAAAATATTATATCTTTAAAAGGACTTTACTTCTTTTTTCATAGTCTACCACCATATCTATATGTTTTACTCTGACAACATACTGCAAATTAACCTGGTAAACAGCAAACATGAGTATTTGAGGATTTTTTTAAAACTATGGTTAAGAGTTGTATGTCATTACTGGTCCGCCTCCTTCCACCAGTCCCTGAAAAAATTATCAGGAAACCTGTTTTTCAGTGAGTTGGAAGCTCTTGGCTCTAACTGAAAAAAAGAAAGATGGGTAGATGCACTCTGAGTAAAGCCATGCACCAATTTTGCCAGAAAATTGATAATTTGTTGTGGCAGAATTGCATATAGTTTAATAGTTTTATGTTGATTAAATGTCGGTCTCAAATACAAATAGATAAAAACATGACAATTGTTCCATTTGGAAACCTCAAAGCAACTGGTGTCAAGTGGCATCCGTGCAATCAGTTCCAACCCAAACAATACACATTACAATTAACACTTCTGCGCCAAGTACGCACATACTAGACCTAGTACACCTGTTGATGCACATTCGAGCTAGCTCTTCTGATGTAAAAAAAAAACCAACAACAATAGACCTCCCATGCAGTGTTCTGGGTCAGTTATAAACAATACAGTATCTTCACCAGGAATAAGCAATGAAGCAGCTTTGTGGATGCAGCTACGCATGGGGGCGACAGTGGCTCTGTTAGTAGAGCGTTTATCCACTGACCCAAAGGTTGGCGGTTCAAATCCCGCTCTCAACATAAACATCATTAGTTGAGCGGTCAGATCCACTGCCCCACAAGTTGGCAGTGTGATTCTAGCTCCCACATGGGCAAGACACTTAACCCAGTGTCTGCATACAGTGGTGTGTGAATGTGTGAGTGGTTCCTTGATGTAAAGTGCTTTGAATACTTTAAAGGTGGAAAAGCGCTATATAAAAATGTGACCATTTACCATAATAGTGTTTCTCACACTGTTGTACGGGTACCATTGGACACAGGCTTTTTCCAGTGATATGCAAGGTCCTCTGCAGGTATTTATATACTGTTGAATATTATATCCACTTTTATGTCTGGCCTCTCGTTTGATTTGAGCACTGATTTAACGTGGTTTAGTCTCGTTATAAACCTTTAAGATCTGGCAGAACTTAAATATTTCGTTAAAGGTGCACTATGGGACTTTTCAGGTAGGGGTCCACTACCTCCTTGTCCTTCTGGAGATGGAATTTTTTGTATGGAACTTTTTCTGTGAGCGGGTTTGCCTCTCCACATCTGATCAATTACTTAGCCTGGTGGAGTTACCTGATTGTCTGTATGATAGGTTTAATGCTATACTGTGGAACAATTCAGGCTAAATAATGGCAAGCAGGTGTTGGAACCTAAATTGCAAAAGTCACATAGTACATATGTAAAGGACCCATAGTACGCTGTTTTCTAATCTATGTTATAATGTTGTTTCCTCATCAAAAACATACCTGGAGTTTTGCTTTGTTTCATTCACACATGTTTAACACAGATTCTGCATATTGACGCTGTGTTTTTCTATCAAATGGAAAACACTCCACCTTGTTCCACCTTGTGATGTCATGTGGTAATACACAAGTGCTCCACTGTGTTTTTAAACTCCATACACCTTCACTATAAACATTTGGGTAATTTCAGCCCTGGAATTGGCTATCTCTACTGAAAAAAGGTAAAAGGTAGCTGTTAACTTGAAAACTAGCACCACATGACATCACAAGGTGGAACAGAGCATTTTGAGCTTTAGAGATGTAGACATACTGATAATAAAGGATTACTCAAACATGTATGAATGAAACAAAACATGGCTCCGGGGAATGTTTTGAGACATACTGTAATAAAGGATTACTCAAACATGTATGAATGAAACAAAACATGGCTCCGGGGAATGTTTTGAGGAAGTAACAGCATTATAACAGGGCTTAAAGCTCACACGAGTCAATTTTGCATAATATAGGATCTTTAATTTGTATTTGTTTGGAAATGTTTGAAAGCTACTGGCCTAGAAAGACTCAATAGTTTGTTTAATATATTCGGGTAACATCTATCTTTTTCACCTTCTCTTGTGGACACCTGACTTTTCTTGGAAAGGCAATTTCCACATTCCCTAAGATGGCTGTGGCCTGGCTGTTCATGCAATGTTTCATTATCTAAACCCAAATGGACTATTGTATAATGTGGGTCTGGAGGCTAATAGAGGCCGAATCACAGAATGGGCCAACATAAGATTGTGATAAAAAAGACAATCAGGAATAGAAATGAGAACAATTGTAGATAGTATAAAAATCAAACCTGTTTAGAATGATAACAATGGGAGGTATGTGATTTAAACACAACAGAAGGCACTGGCAGATGTGTTTGTTATTGGGCAGGGTTTCTCGGGTAGTGGTACATGTGCTTTTTCATAGTCAGAAGTGCATGTATTTATTGTATTATCGTCATTGCGTGAGTAATAAAAATATTGAAAAAGTAGCACTATTTTTTTTTTTTTTTAATTATGTAAATGGGGTTTATGAGACTTTTCTGGTGGATGGTCTGCCACATGTTTGTGTATATGGTGGTGGTATTTCTTTGCCTGGAATGTTCCACAGTACGGCATTAAATTTCAAGCAAGTGACGCCACCAGGCCGAGTTAATGTTCGGATCTATGGAGTGGCTATCCCACTTCCTGATTAAAGGATAGCATAACGCTTTATAATTAGATGCACACAGCATGTAGCGGGCATATTTTGACCCCAAAACCTGCTTATACAATAAATTTGTACAGGGGCAAGACTCATTTTTCTCAGATCCATGAGGAAAAAAACAGGTACAGAAAACTGAAAACAGAATGTGTAATTAAAACTTGCCATTTTAAGGACATATTAAGACTGCACTTATAGTAAGTAGTAAAGGTCAACCTATCCTCTCTCTATACACCTTCACCTCCACTGCTCTAATGTGCAGCAGGGACTGTACTCAGCCTTAATGAACTGAGACAGAAGGCCAGATAAATGTGACCAGCAGTGGGCAGGCACACAGAGCCCATGGACCCTTCACTATGATACTTACTTATCCAGGGGGCACTGCACTGTCCTATCACTGCCTCTGCTCTGCTGCTGGTCGGTGTAAACATCTAATAGAGCCTAAAAGCTTTGGATGAGTGAGGCATATGGCGTTAAAGTGGTAAAAATGGGGGTCTGAAAAGGTTTTCCGGGCATTTTAAGAAAAAAAAAACATACTGCGACTGTCTGCTCTAATGTACAAGATGTGTGTGTCCCTGTGGTATTGGTCATTGGTTTATGGGCTCGCTGAGGGTGGAACAAAATGGCTGAAATAATAACATTAGCGCGTATGGATTCAGGTAGAAAATATACTTGTCAGATTTAATATCGTCTGTGATTGGTGGTTGTATTTGTTTTACCAGCCAGGCCTTCTCAACTGTCAAATATTATTAATGTGTTTAGACTCAAGTTTTCAGAAAGGAATCAAACTTAAAATCTACAAATAAAAGGGGTTAACCACAGTGAACTCTTCAAGATCTGCCTAAGCTAGTTACTATTTATATATCAGTAGCAAACCGGGCTAGTCGGTGGACTGTTTTTTTCTTCACAAATTTGTCCTACTCCTACACCTCATTTACGCACCTGAGCCTTCAGTACTATTTTTATCTTTGTAATTATCATTATGCATCTACAAAACATAGTGAGTGACATATGACAGCTCTACAGATGCGCAGTGCACTTTCTACACAAAATGTACATTCATGACTCTGTGTATTACTAACTAACATTTAATCACTAGAAACGTAAAGCTAAAAGAAAGTTATTTTTAGACACTTGTGTTGAAAGTTGGCGCTGCTGTTGTCGTCTCCTGCTGCACATGCACACTCACTAGAAATCTCCTCAGATGTCCGATTCCTCCAGATTCCTCCATGGAGTTTATTCGGCGCTGTTTGAGACGGCTGTGTTCCTCAGTACACATGTGCAAGCCCCAAAAAATATCCTGCATTTCTCCTGCATTCAAGGCATAAATGCTCGAGAAATATCCCTTTTTACCTACACCTGCCCATGGATATACTTACTGAGAAAAAAAATGGGGAAAAAAAGGTTCCAATTTTCACAACTGTTGCATAGCATTTATTTAAATAATATAAATAAAGAGAGAGTGCTATTGCAACAGAAATCTCTTAAAATAACTTAATATCTGTTGTAATTTTAGTTCTTGTAGGGTGATACTCAAAAAATAAATAAACAAATCATCTGCTTACTATGATGAATTCCAATGAAAATCAGTTCTGAAGAAGACGTAATGCGACTTATTTCTATAATAAAGTCATTTCAGATCACTATTGCGGTTTACAATGAACAAAATTAAAAATTTAATTCTGTATTCTGTAATGTATGTAATGGATTATTACTAAATATCAGCCTAACTATAAGAAAAGGGAGTAAGTCTAGTCTAAGTGTACATTTCAGTATGTTATGAGATATTTGCTGATGCAACAACAAGAATGGACACACATCCTTTGGGGTCTACAGTAAACAATATGCGGACAGTGTGGAAGAAGACAGCCGAACGAGACATGGCTAGAACCAGGCTGACAGCTTCATAAACAAAGCTTGATACAGGAGAAAGATATATACAGAAAACATGTCTGATATGACAGCATGACAATAGAGAAGAGAAACAAGTATGAACAGGATGAGTAAGAGAGGAGTCGCCAAAGGGTCTCTGCAAGAATTAGACCAAAACAATAGCCTGTTACATAATGCAAGATCAAGCAGAGGTCAGCACATCAGGCCATGCAGAGAAGATGGAGGCCTGGCAGGGGGTCACGCTGAGTAATAGAAATACACATTGTTCCGGTGGGAGGTTGGTTAAGGGCTTGGAACTTAATTTGGAGATATCCATTTGAAACTTATTCTGTAGTTTACTTATACTGGTGGTTTTCAGCTTCTAATGTGATGATGTCATACTCCCAGATGGGGGCAAGTCAGTTTTCCCTATTGATTACATTGTACTTTACCATGAAATATCTAAAAGGTAAATTCACAAATGTTGAACCTGATCATTTCTATTAGTGACTAAACCCAACAACTCACTGTATTACAACACAAATCTGCATTTTAACAATATTCATTTTAGCAGCCCCGCATCTGTATTAAATATTATTGGTTGATAGAATGTTGTGATGTCATCTGAAACATCTGTGGTGTCATTTAAAAACAGGGTATTACATGTGTAAAAATGGCTCAAATTGCACATATTTGGGGCATATGAATCTGAAAAATGGATAGAGGGAGGGTTAAAATATCTTGCGTTATTTTATTGACATATTAGATACAAATATGACAAAAAAAGAAGAACACACTGGGGATTTTGGTTAGCTTAACTGCTACTTATCCTTGTCCATAAGCTGCAATGTACATAACCACAGTCAGAGCCAAATGTGCAAATTTTATAGCTTTACTCTGCTGACACAGTGTTGTGCTAATTTTTATGTCTGTTGTAAATTTTTATAGTATAATTTATCTTGATCTTTATTTTGATTGCATGTCCTTATTCTCCTACTGTACTTGAACTATGCGTTGCAACACTGCAATTTTCCCATTGTGGCACAAACAAAGGTTTATCTTACTCCTACTTATTATTTGAGTATTTGAGATCTTACTGAAAATTGGCGTAGAAATGACAATTTTTTAAGTTAAAACATTAATAAATCAGGCTTTAGAATTAGAAAAAAAACACGATTTGCCTCCAACATGTTAGTGCAATTTGAACCATGTCCCACTCTGAGGACTTCAGGGACCGGCCTCCTGCTGGTGCCCAGAGTCAGGACTAAACATGGGGAATCAGCGTCTTCCTGAAGATGTGAGACAGGCCTCTACTTTGACAGTGTTTAAATCCAGGCTCAAAACGGTTCTGTTTAGCTGTGAATATGACTGAAAGGTTTTTATTCTGCACTCTTCTCTTTTAATGTTAATTTATGATGATTATTTGTGATTATTTATGTTGTTATTTGTTGTATTGTGATTTTAATGTCTTTCTTATTCTGTAAAGCACTTTGAATTACTTTGTGTACGAATTGTGCTATACAAATAAACTTGACTCGACTTGCCTTGCCCAGTGCCTCACCTTAATGTTTTAAATAAAAAGTGTGTGTTTTATCACTGGAGTCATCTATGTGGGCGATTTTACAAAGTATAATCAAGATTTGCATATTTTTCAATGGGCCAGCCAGGCTTTCACTTAGAGACAGGGTGCAAGGCTTAGTCACCTAGGGAGAGCTTGGAGTAGTGACGCTGCTCCTCCACATAGCACATGCTGTCTCCTGGATGCCTCCCTAGAGAGGTACACTGTGCTGTTGTGTGCTGTCAACGAAAGACTTTGAACAAGATAGATTATAACTCTGAAACTATGGGAACAGTGAGCTATAACCCTGGAAGAGCTATCTCAATTAATCATTTTTTGATTTATACATACTGCACAAATGTATTAATAAGATAAAGTTTCAGGTGCAGCTAGAAGTTTTTGTTCTTTTTTACAATTCATAAATTTTGCACAGAACCCATTTTTCAGAAAACTGAAGCTGAAGGAAGAGAAAATGGGAGAGGCTTGACTTCTCTGATGCAAAATTCATCATGGGAAAGACCTAAACCATGAAAAATAGGCTAATCTTGAATCTAGTTTATGAGCTGTAGAACGGTAACCTGATCCTGACAGGTTGCGCTAATAATGACGGTGAAGACGATCAAAAGTAGGACAAATCTCTCTACAGAAACTGTCAACTATACATTAAAGGTATTTCGCATGGAACTATACCATATGTAGATCATTATCTTTTACATTTTGTTCATTGCAAATCACAATATTGATCTAAAATGCCTTAATACTCCTCAACTCAGTTGGTAGAGCGTTTGTCAACTGATCCAAAGGCTGGAGGTGCGATTCCAGCCCTCACAGATGAATACTGTTGTTGTGTCCTTGGGCAAAACACTTAACCCTCCTCACCCCCAGTGTCTGTGTACGCTGGTGTATGAATGTGTGTGTGAATGGGTGAGTGGTTCTTTGATGTAAAGTGCCTTGAAGGTGGAAAAACGCTATATAAAAATGTGACCATTTACCAATAATAGAAACAGATCAAAAAAAGATCCATTGACTTCCTGTACAAAACTAACTATAGAACTAATGACCTTACCTCTTCTTAGTGATATTTCGCCAATGAAAACACATAGCTAACAGTGAGTTTTCATTAACATGTTTTAAATTAATATCATTGACAAATATGTGACAGTGTTGGACACTTATGTATGAGATTTTTTGGAATGATTGCAAGTTAAGTACAGAAAAGTATCCAAAGGTAGAGGGTAGTTCTTTCTGAGTATTCAACCCTCAAATGCAGAACAGTACAGGTTTACTCAAACAAGCGTGAATCAAACGAAATACAACTTAAAAAAATTAATGACGAAGGCTCACTCTTATGGCGTAGTTAAAAGCTCATAAAAGTTAATTTTACATAATACATTCCCCACATGAAATTCCACAAAAACAAGTCCATAGTCCGACAAAGTCCATATCAAAGTCCAGTCTCCTCTTCAATCTAAAATTCAACTACAGTTTAGCGAACACATTGCAGAGATTCACGCCCTTGATCTAAAGAAGGACCTTTCCACCAAACAACATAAAACTTTGAGCAGAGCGCGCGTTTATAGGTGGCCGCATCTCCCCACAGCTGTCAGAAAATAGTCCCTCCTTTCCACAGAGCCCCTGCGTCTATATTTATGGGTTTTAAT
>KN471689.1:6240-27227 GCA_000787095.1 Periophthalmodon schlosseri
CTCCCTCCATCGCTGCTCATCTGCTTATTATTATGCTGGTGTAGTCACAATTTGACACCATTTGACACAAGTGAATATCTAATTGGTTTCAGGATGGGTTTTGAAATGACTGCACCTTGCAATAGTCAGTTTAGTTTAAACCGACATATTGCAGTGATGACAAGGTCGAGACACAAGTGCACACACTTCCAGCTTTGTAACATGTTATAACGTTGTTCCCTCCCCAAAAACATGCCTGAAGTAATCCAGTGATCTTTCCCGGGCCCTATTCGAACCCTCCTTAGGTCACGGTTAGCAGCCTGCGTCTATGCTCCTGCACAGCAATTCTCAATAAATATATAAAAGCATGTCACAAAACATTACACTACAACTTCATAAACCTGATGCGATCTGCAGTAGTTTCATTAGCATGTTGATTGTGTTGTGATAGTATTCTGAAGAGGGAGTGACTATAATTATACATTTTAATATGTTGTTTTCTCAAATTCAGCATTTTCAAAATGATAAAAGGAAACATGGCAATCTAAATGTGTTATGTGTTGACAATTAATACCCCATAGAAGTGTAATATCCCCTGTTTAGAGGAGCACTATGTAACTTTTCTGCCCCCCCTCCCTCTCACGGCTCCTCCTGCCTCAGTATCATGTCTGTGTGTTTGTGTGGGGCCGTTAGGGGGCAGCCTCCTTTCACTCACAGCTGCTCTGTTACATAGACTATAGTTTGGACTATAGTTTGTTGACACACTGGTTGTACGGCTCTTTTCACCTCTGCTGGGGCCTTTGTGGAGCCGGCCCCTCTCCCTGCTCCCGGCCTTTGCCTCACAGTAAAGCTGCCACAGCTGTGGACTGTATTAGCATAGCTGCACAGCACTAAAGGAGGCCTCAATATATTGCAGCCATTAGCTTTTGTTCCACTGTTGACACTTTTAAACCGTGTGAGGCTCCCTGTGCAAAGGACCCACCTAAAGAGGGTGATTCCAGTCTAACAACTTTTTAAATGCATCGTTTAAGCCCATGAAAGAAAACTCAAAATAATCTGCTACATATTATACTGTATGACATGAAGATACAAAAATGAACAAATGAAAATGACTAAACAATCCATTTTTGGCAAACGAAACAAAGGCAAAGTCACAACATGGGAAATAATTTTGTTGATTTAATATAAAGGGATTTTTTTTTAAATAAGGAAACATCTCTGTATCATAATAATACATTATTGGTACAACAGAAGGATTTGAAATATCACTTTGTTTTTACCTTTGACAAATATCTTTCAGATTAGAACTGTTGTGTTTGGTCATTGTGAGAAGAGACTGAAGACTCTCCAAATTTGCTCTGTATCCATGTCATACAGAGTACAAAATACTTAAATGTTACCTAAAGATTTTAACTTCTGTTTCAACTCTAGAAAGAAGTGGGAGATTGGTTGCCAACAAAATTATAACTGCTTTGACAATATGCAAAATAAGAATATTGCGTATACCACTAATTACTAATGGAGTTAATGAGACTACAAGGCAACACAAGGCAAGTTTATTTGTTTAGCACAATTCGTACACAAAGTAATTCAAAATGCTTTACATAATAAGAAAGACATTAAAATAACAATACAAACAAATCAAAACATAAATAATCATAAATAATAATCATAAAATTAACATTAAAAAAGAGTGCAGAATAAAAACCTGTCAAAGTAAAGGCCTGCCTCACATCGTCAGGAACAATGTTCCAGGTTTTAGCTGCAGAAAACTGAAACATTGATTCCCCATGTTTAGTTCTGACTCTGGGCACCAGCAGGAGGCCGGTCCCTGAAGTCCTTAGAGTGTGAGATGGTTCATATGGCACTAACATGTGGGAGATGTACTTTGGTGCTAGGCAATGGAGAGACTTGTAACAAGCAGAGCTGCTTTAAAGTCTATTCTCTGAACTACAGATAATATGTATTGTATTTGTCAGTTGTTTTCTAGAAACATGGAAATCACCCTTCCAATCCTTCATCAATTGCTACAAAAAAATCTAGAAAGAGAAAAAGTAAAAACACTTGGGTGCATAGTCTCATTTGGATTGCCATGCATTTCCTATTTTACCATGAATTTAATTCAAGATTCAAGATTTATCTTGTAATTTGACTTTACACGTGTAGTTATGCACAGGTCCAGGAGCAGCAGGGATAAAACCAGGATGACACGCAGCTCTCAGAACAGACTTGGCACTGCCCCCTCTGGAAACTCAGACATACAGAAATCATACGGAAAACAGCGCAAGGAAAATGACTCTGCTCTGGTTCAAGACCTGAGCCAAATGAGCGTCAAAGGGCTGGAAAGGTAATGCATGTTTTTTCTGGTCTTTTTTTATCCACAAAGCACCTGAATAAAAGGGAAAAAACACAGGATTGGTTAAGTTAAGGCAAGTGTGGAACTTTCAAGGTAAAGCAACTGCATTTCTATGGAGACAAGCAGATGGTTCCATAGAGCACCTTTAAATTCATTTCAAAATGACTAAATACTTTTATTAAAACGCTTTTTCTCAAGAATCTGTAATCCAGACATTGGTGAACAGCCCCCTTTCAGTCCCTCCACTCTGAAGCTACTGGATCATGATCTGGCAGTTGTGGTTAGATTGATGAAGCTCGGACGCTGTAAAAACATTGTGGTTGTGGCTGGAGCAGGAATCAGCACGGCCAGTGGGATCCCAGACTTTAGGTGAGCTAATATTGACTTGCTCATTGGTGGTCATAATATATACAAGAGCCAATGGTTTGAAATGAAGGTTGTTTTTTTTTTTTGTTTTTTTTAATAAACTATCTGCTATCATCAACATGAAACTCTATTACATTTTCAGGTTTTCTACACAAATTGCCTTTTAAAATCAAAAGGTGGTGGCATTATTCACTAACCTAGACTGTGGTAGCAGTAGAGGACAGCATTTAGTTAGATACAAGATTACTATGGTGAATTTGTGGACACCTTGTATAAGATTAGTTTTATTTATTTATTCTACACTATATGCTTACACTGGCTCCTGTTCTCAGAAACTAATGGCTCATTATTTACAATATAATAACTGGGGATATCGTACATTGTCTATCTAGGTATTAAGATTGATGACAAATTGGCATCGTTGACATAGCAATTAACAATTCTAACAAAATATCTTCTGAATGGTCAAAAGTCCTCAAAATGGTATCCCTATTCCAAATATTTTTTTTTTCTTTCAGAACTCCAGGAACAGGTCTGTACGCCAACCTAGAGAAGTACAACATCCCATATCCAGAATCCATTTTCAACATCGACTACTTCACAAACGACCCGCTGCCTTTCTTCTCATTGGCCAAATCGCTGTATCCAGGCAACCACCGGCCCAACTACATCCACTACTTCATCCGAATGCTCCACCAAAAAGGCCTGCTGCTCCGAATGTACACACAGAACATAGATGGGCTTGAAAAATGTATGTTAAACTGTTTAAATCGCATGACAAGTTTTATGAACTTTCTAGTATAGTGTCTTTTAACACACAAAACGTTCCACTGTCAGTTTTCTGCCCGTTTTATGTAGATTATATTTAACATTTGAACATTCTTGCACCGCTCCTTCAGATAAAATTTACATTTTCTAATTTTAATCCTTTCGGGGGAGAAAAACTGATTTTATGCATTATTTAAAGAGGAGGTATTATGCAAAATCTTTTGAGCTCTCCACCATGTTTTAACATTCAAAAACATGCCTGAAGAAGTTTTAGATGTCATCTATGCATGTTTGAGTATTTTAGTGTATGCATGTAGTATAGACCATTCTGTGCAATGCTCCGCCCACAAGCCTACGTCACCCGTGCTCCCACACAACAATTCTTCAATAAATGTACAAAAACATGACACAAAACTGTACACAGCAACTTGACAAACCTGATGTGATGTGCAGTAGTTTCATTAGAGGGTTGCAGCTGATTGTGCTGTGATAGTGCTCTGAAGGGGGAGTGAACTTTGTGCAGGAGCAAAGGGAGGGGAGACAAAAACGAAAGTTACACTTATAAAGCATTTTAATACGTTGTTTTCAGTGAATACAGCATTTTCAAAATGATAAAACGTAACATGGTGATTACAAATACACTTACCGTTTACAATTTCATGGACAACTACTTTGTACTTCTAGTCAATATTATTTTGACATAACAGTATTCTTACATTTTTAATAACTTATCTCTTTATTTTTCAGCATGTGGCATCCCAGAGGACAAACTAGTTGAGGCTCACGGCTCCTTCGCCACTGCGTCCTGCCATCTCTGCTACACCCCTTATCCAGCTGAGGAGGCCAAGGTCTGTCCAGCACATTTACTACACAACAAAAGTATCATGAATCTAATGCTAATCTTTCATGTGAACCAAACATTGAGCAGTCAGAGTAACGTTACATGATAACTTTTTTTTTTTTTTTCCCAGGATGCCATCATGAATGACAAGATCCCGACGTGCTCCTTCTGTGGTGCCACTGTTAAACCAGACGTTGTATTTTTTGGGGAGGATCTTCCACAGAAATATTTCTTGAATACTGAAGACTTCCCAAAAGCTGATCTGCTTTTGATCATGGGCACATCCTTACAGGTAAACATCAATTAAATTGCACTGTAGCATTAAAGGTGTAGATTTCTGCTTTTCTGCTTGTCTCCATGGAGATGTTGCTGCTTAGAATGTTCCACAGTGATCTGTGGAGAAGCAACAGCATAGTAAAACCCATTCATAGTAAAATTGCATGCTATTCAAAGCATTTTTGAGAAATAAAATACATGCTAGATAAATACATTTACTGCCATACTGGAGAACATTCAAGGCAAATAATATCCCGAAGATATTCTCGAAGAGGACCTTTTACTTAGGATACAGTGTCACTTTAAGTTACTTAGCACAGAATAGACTATTAAGCTCTAATAAATGATTTTTCAAATCTTATACTTTAGATTGAGCCATTTGCCAGTTTGGTGAACACAGTCCGCCCCTCTGTGCCTCGCCTGCTCCTGAATCGGAACGCTGTCGGCCCATTCGCAAAGGTCCCACGGCGAAAAAAGGACTACGTGGAACTTGGGGACCTGGAGGATTTGGTGCGGAGGTTTGCTCAGATGCTCGGATGGAACGACGACATTGAAGAAAGCATGAGAGTGCAAGAAACTTTAGTAAGGTGCCATCTATGAGAAGTCAATTATGAGATTGACTTTAAGTGAATATAACAGGTTTTCATATTTTACTAATAATAATTACTTGTTTTGAGTGGGATAATACTTGTAAATATTTATCATAGTTTCATTACAGTTAAGTGGCAGTGGGAAAAAGTAGAAAAATCCAGGAAGTAGTGTTGACTAAATTCTACAATGAAATACCATGTCATCAACACCAAAAATTTCATCCGAAATGCAGGGACATTTAAATAAAGGTTTACACCTTTATTTATTTAACCTTGCACTTAAGAAAATAAATTTTGTCATTTATTGTAATTAAATCAGAACAATTGTGTAAATTAGACAAGTTATGGCCCCTGGAATTACCTCTATGTATGTCACATCTGCTGCACATGTCAAAACAGGAAGTCAAATTTTAAATTTCACCAAAATGAAAAGAAACTAGTCAAGATTTTTAGTAAATTCTTAGTCAACATAATTATACTAATGGTTTTGTGAAATGAGTGATCTAACCTGGCATATACACTTAAAATTCATTACTTGACACTTATAGAAATTGTGTTTTTTGTAGATTGGCAATGCATCCTACTGCCAACAGTCCGAGCTACAATCCGAGCTGCAGTCCAGGAGCTGAGAGCCACTGACTGACTATAATACGTGGGCGAGTTATAAATCAAATGTACTGGTTTTCAGATGTTGCACACTCTACATATTAGTTCCTACATGTTTCAGCTGCTCATCATGTTCATGGAAGTTACTGTTTTATAATACACAAATCACAGAAGTACTTACTGTGGAGCTTGGACTCAACACGCAAGAGTGCAATAATTCCTACAGGATTTTACCACTCGGTTGTTTTTATGCACAATTTACCCTTCTGTTTTAAACCATATTTAATAAAAGATTTGATGGTTTTGTAAATAAACACATTTTCTCTCTTCTTTTTATTTTTCAGTAGTAGACTCAGACTGACTACATAAAACATAATGCTCTTCAGGTATACAAACATTGTGCAAAGAAAGAACTGTTTATAGTTTCTGAAGTAGGAGTGACATGCAAGTTTAAATATTTTTTAAATTACAGAAAAAAGGTGTTTACTTGTTATAAGCGTTACTCTTATTTGGTCAATTCATATTTTTATCAAGTTGCATTTCAAGTAGGAAATACTCAAGACTCCAATGGCAGCATTAAAAGTACTCACAAATAGTGACTACGAAATTTGTCAATAAAAATTTCACATTAAGAAAAAAAAACATGCATTTGGCAAAATCCATATTAGAAAACATCAGAACAGTATTCTTGTATGATTGTACAGATAAATATAATGTGCACTTTAACTTAAATAAAAATATAAAATGCAAAGAAACAAAAAGGAATGGTGTTTTAAAAAGAAAACTTATGCTAATTCTACAACATGATGCTTAGATATGAGAAATGTTTAAAGTCAAAAATGTGCTTTGTTTGAATTCCTTATTAATTTGTGGCCATAAAATTTTAGAGTGCAACTAAGAAAACAAGTGTCTCTCCAAGGCCAGCTAATTTGACTGTCAAACTAAACATGGCAACCATAAGTTAACCTAGTGCACACAACTCAACAGTAAAGATGGTTACATTCGTTTTCTGATCTTAATAAACCTTATCTAAGAAGCACAATAGCTACTCTTCAACCTCTCCTGATAAAGTGGACTCTGGTAGTGTCCAGACAGTTTCCAGCAGTGACAGTGGTTCTAAATGTGGAACACTAGCATAGACAGTATATAGACTTTATATGTACAATCTATGTGCTCTAGTCTGAATCTGAGGCCGGGTCTTCTTCAATGGGCTCATGCACTTTGTCCTCCAGAGGCCCCAATCTCCCATCAGGCCTCACCACCATCGGGCGGATCACGTCATGTCTGTGGACACAAGGGAATTCATTTCATATACTTTTGCACACAAGTTACATTCACATTTTACATAGAATTAGGAATGGGACAATATTTCATGCCACAGGATTAAGCTTTTATTAAGCTTTTTTTATTGTTTTGCTGACTTCTTATTTTGACAGTCTGTTTAGTAAATCAAATAATGAGTGTATTATCATAGTGGTGTCGCAATAATTAAATTTGAAATGAAAACAATTTCGATACCACAATGATTTAAAAATACATTATTTTAACATACTTTTGGGCACAATTGCATTCATATTTCACATTTAAATAGGGGTGGGACAAGATTTCATGACACAAGATGAAAAATTTAAAAACTGAAGTATACAATGACAAAAAAAAAGTTCTTCTGTCCTTCTAATTGCATTAACTTCAAATTATACAATGTGTTCTGACACTTTCTCTTAGAATTATACATATTTGAGTTGTAGTTTCCCCAAACACTTTTGTTGTACTCTTTCTTGACTAGCAATGTGTTATTTTGAAGTCACTTTTACTCTGTGGCTGGTTACTCTATCTACAAAAATAATATGTTTTAGCCTTCAGCATTCTGACATTCTTCTACCTAAAGAGGCTCTCCTCTGCTCTTACTCCCAACAAGTAAGAAAACTCAAGAGCCCTCATGAGGCCCCCTTCTGTGGTCACCCTCTCCGCACAGCCCTTCCCGCTCCTCTTCTTTGGAGGTTTAATTACAGGATCGCACTCGCACTAATCTCCTCAAAGCCAAGACTGCCCCCTTATGTTAATCCAATTATACCTGCCCTGTGCATCAGCCACCCCTCCCTTTAGAATGATGTACCCCAATGAATTAACCATCAAGCATTTAAAAACACTTCTGCACACATTACAGAGGGCACACAGTGGTATGAACAGAGGGATGTCTAGACTAGTCCGTTGATCAAAATATAATTAAGTACTAAAAAAAAAACTGCTCATGGTGTCATTGTGAATCATTTATAATATTAATAATTTATTGTGATGTTTCTTCTAATTGTAGACCAATTTGACAATTGAATTGATTTGATTTGTCTAAACCAGGATTATGTTTGCGACTAACAGTAAAAAGAAGCTGTCAAAATTAGTTTTAAGTAGATGCTGGGGTATCAAATTGCAATAAACCATTATGTAGAAAATGTCATCAGTTATAATTGAAATTGTGATCTCTGGGCCTTAGGCTAGTTTCTTGGTTATAAATGCATATGGCATAGTCCAATTTTACACTTAATTTAGCACCAGTGTAGGCCTGGAATAGTCCTGTTTTAGACCACGTTTAGATCTGGTGGTGCTCGAAAAGTCCAATGTTTTCTTAGCTGGTACGGGTATGAAATGTTTAAAGGATGTCTCCACGAGATGAGTCGTTCTGATGTCTATGGAGTATCATATTATTTTGTACTATGCCTAGTAGAGTTAGTAAGTATATTTCAAAATTATCATTATTACAAATTTGACACAGTTCTTTTGAAAAGTGAAATTATGATTCTTAATTTAATCTGAAAATAAGCCTAGTTTTGGTCTCAGTTTAGTCTCTATTAAGTTTTTATTTTGACAAAATTTGTTATTGAATATTGCAGATTTTTCATATTGTTGGTGCAAAGACACAATATGTGCCACATCCCTACACCACCTGTACCCTCCCTCTGGACAGTGTCGTGTGGCAGAGGCTGACATGGCGGACTCGGGGGCTACAGAGTATGTGCTAATTGGAGCACCAGTTAAGCAGTTAGCCCATGACATTCCTGTGAGGCTCTGGCAGGTCTCCCTAGAGTCTGTTCAGTGGAAGCAAGCCCGTCGTCTTTTACAGGACCAGAAGAAAGGGAGGATGCCGCTTTCTGAGAAGGAAATTTGCTCTTATCCCGGTGCATGTGCCTCATTAAAACCTCTCCTCAGCTTTCCACAATGACGAGGTTGGCTTTCTTCGGTCCAAACCCTAATGCCTTTGTTTAGTGTGTGTCCTCCCCGTGTACTTTAAATGGGAGGCCACTGTGAACAGTATATTTTGTAACAATACTTCTCATAGGCATAAAATACACATCCGAAATACTGAAGAGAAAGTGGTTGGATCCAATGTTCGATTTTTGTTTTTTTTTTTATTCATAACATCAGACACATAATGTAATATATGGCATACCTGAGTAATGTTTGTATAAAGAAAAATATTAGACTTTAAAAGGTGCACTAAGAAACTTTTCTGGTGGAGGGTCCGTCACCTGCTTGTCTAATGATAATGCTATTGCTTTCCCTGGAATGTTCCACAGTATGGCATTAAAAATATCCAGGAAAAGAAAAGAGGATGCAGCTTTTTTGAGAAGGAATTTTGCTCTTATCCTGGTGCGTCTGCCTCATTAAAACCTCTCCTCAGCTTTCCACAAACACGAGGTTGGCTTTCTTATATAGTCTCTCTATCCAAACCTTAATACCTTTGTTTAGCATGTGTCTAGTATGTCTACTCTTGGTTGTTTGCAATGGGAAAAATAAAACCAAAAGCTTAGGTGGTAATTAACAAAGCAGCTATTATAATGATGCTGGTAGCTTTCATTTGCTTGGGGCAGAATGCATTGCAGCAGCACGCAGAGTCTAATTGAAGCTAACAGCTAGAGATTCTTCTTTTGATGAATTGGTTGGCAAGGAGCGGGCGCAGTGTTACCTTTGTAGGGGTATCGTGTTCGACCAGGCTCTCAAAGCAAAAGGTCAACACAAATAAGGAGGGGCCTTTATAGAGGAGACAATGCAGAATATGAATAATTTGAACAAGGGGAGTGTGGGGTTTTTCAGAAGGGAAAGTTCAAACTAGGTTTTGTTGGGAAAACACAGTGGCTTCCTTAAAAGAAATTTGTGGAAGCAAAATACTGTCACAAGCAATGTAAACAGTGTCTGTAAATAGGTAAACTTTATAGATATAACGTACATGCATTCACCATTATACAATGACAACTGAACCTTGGATTAGCTGTCATATACTGCCATATATATCAAATCATAGAGAGTCCTCTAGGGTTTATTGCAAACAGGTTTTAGTTAAGGTTAAGGTACACTACACTTTATTGTCCCTGCAGAAAAAAATGTCATCACAGTTGACCCACCCCCACGTCCAGATCTTCAGATTGTCAGCTAAGGTAGTCCTCCTGATCAAACCCGAGTGCCCAGAGGAACCCACCCAGACACAGGGAGAAACATGCACACATCAAAAGGCCCAGGTGGCTTGGGAGTTGAACCGAGAACCTTCTTGCTGTGAAGTGAGAGTGATAACTACTTAACCGACATGCCCTGGCAATTTGAAGTGAGGAGCTCATTCTGCTTTCTTTCTATTGGTTTTTAATGCATTTTTACATTAAAGTGACTGTACATTTTTACCTTTTCATCTCATTGATGATTTTGATTAGTTTCTCTGCCTCATACTCCTTCTGCTCCTCAGTCATCTCCTCTATAGGGTTAGGCCGTGGCTCCTCTTCACAACCACTCATTATGTCAAAGCTACAACAATTAGAAAGACATTCAAACAGTCAAAATACACTGGTGTAATGTAATGTCAAATGAAACACTTACTTGGTGGCAGATTTGTACTCCTCCGTGTCTGAGTCTTCTCCCTCTGAGTACTGAGTCTCTCCCTGTCCTCCATCCAACAGTCCTCGTGCCATGAGTAACCCAGCTGCATTCCCATAGCCCGTGTACTTTAACAGGGATGCCACTGCAGACAGGAAAGAACACAAAACAATATACCATTGAGTGAGTTACATTTTTATGACAATACTATATTATGCATCAAAATGACTTCAGCATTAGGCTGCAAAAACTTAAGAACTATGTAACTGGTTGGTTTATGTTTTAGCATTAATAATATCACCCATAACCCATAAATGTCATATATGGCACGTCTGAACAATGAGCAATATAATTTTGTATAGAAAATAAAGATTGAATTATACTTGCCTCATGAAAATGTTACTGCTTTGCCTGGAATGTTCCACAGTATGGCATTAAACATATCCATCTTTCATTTATTCAATTACTAGAGTTTTTATTGCCAGAAAATGCTTGGTTTGGTGGAGTTACCTACTTCTCTCCATGGAGATTGTTAGGTTTTATGGAATTTTGACACACCATCTCCATGGAGACTAAAAGGTTTGTTTTGAGTGGACTATAGCCAATTTTACTCAAGTAAGATTAACAAGTAAGGTTAACTTACACATTTCAAAATATTACTTGAGTAAATGTAAAAAGTAGGTTGTGATAAAAAATACTGAAGAAATGTTCATGTAAGACTTGAACAGTTATAACTCACCCTTTTCTTTGCAGAGCACAAACAGAAACTCTGCAGCTGAGTGCTTCACCCCCAGGTCCACATGAGTCATCAGACGCACCAACTTGTTTCTGATGGTGTTGCCGACTTCAGGCTTGACCTTAAGGTTTTTCAGAGGTGGAAGCACCTAATAGGAATGTCAATATTATATGGTTAGACAATCATGATCATAATATAATCATAAAGAACAGAAAAATTGTGACAATAATTATATGTCTGTGGTTTTTCTTGTTCTAGGAAACATTTTAGAAACTGTTTTCCCATTCAAAAGATAATATTTTGTTTTAAATTGTTAATTGCTATGGCAACAGTCATTAATAGTGAATAATCGTTAAATTGTGATGTTTTTTTGCAAAATAACCATAACACCAAAATTTGATATTGTGACATCCAAATTATTATGCAGATTTTAAGATGTTATAATGATCCTGTAACTTCTGTTATAAACAAATGTATGCAGAAGAAGAAAGTGCATTTTAAAGCATTTTGACAGCAGATGTACACCTGAGCCTTGAGGTATCTGCGGATCTCCCTGTGATGTCTAGAAGCTTCAGTCAAAAGGCAGAGTACAGGAGTGAGGCCTTCCTTGTAGTTAGAACGCTGATGAAGACATGAGGTGTTTAGAAATATACAGTAAAATGTTCTGTTCACTAATTAACTCTTAAGAGTTAATTAACTCTTAAGAGTTAATTAGTGACCCTTTAGTACATACACTACATCTTAATAAGCATCTATTTTGTTTTATTAATATTAACTAATAGCTGAATAGCCATCAACTAGCACACCAATTATTACTTTAGTTAAGAACCAACTAACTAACCTAAGAGTTACCAATTCAACTTATATTTTAGTAATGTCTCAGATTTTAGGAAGAAATGCCAAAAATTTTACTCAAGTTTGATAATAAGGAAAAGGCTAAATACCTGATACAGATTTTGATAGCTCAATTATAAATAAAAAAAAAACAAACTTTCCAAACGGTGTAGTTTCTTTCATATCATCATGTGGTCTAATACTAGTTTTGCTACAGATCAAGACCACTCTAAAATTTATATTTATAATGTTTTGCAAAGAAATGCTTTTTAGCATTTACTTATTTGTTACCCTGGCACTCTAATTTTGAATAGTATCTGGGTATTGATACTTTTACCTATCCTAAGAAAGTGAGTCAAATAGAAGTTACAGTCAAGTGAACTATTTCCATTTTTTTAGTAATTATCTTTAATCAGTTTTAATCATTCTTGTAGCTCAGATAAAACTTACCCTGTCAATGCGTTTTTCCATGAAGTCTAGCAGGACCTGTACAGCCTCTAAGTTCTTCCCATTGTAATTCTCTGACCCTCCTTGAACAGGCAAATCAACCAGCACATCCAGGCAGGACACTGGCAGGTTATTTAATAAGTTTACAGCATGACTATGAGCAAAAACAAACATAAGTATAGATTTGCATTATAAAGAACAGGGAAGGGTCCATAGTTATTCTATTTTACTCAAATATTATATTTTTATACTGTATTAAAAATTAAGAGAATACCTAGTATGTTTCAGAAAATGTACCAAAAATTTAGGGAAAAAAGATTATATTACATACATGAAACCACCTGCATCCATGTGGCTCTGCTAATCTAAAATAGAAATTATGTATGTCTCCATTTATGTTTTCAAAGCACCAGCAGTAGTAGCAGTAGATTTAGTAGTAGTAATAGTAGTAGTAGTAGTAGCAGTAGTAGTAGTAATAAAACTTATGTAAATAAGCAAATTTTCCCTGCAATGTTTTCACACAGAATATGTAATGCCGTCTTCTCTTTAGTCCTTCACACTCATTCTTTTGAACAATGGGTTTAATTGGCGTGACGAGTATGTCAGGTCAAGAGGATAATCAGTCACTTTTACACAACACTGTTTCAATTTCAAGCATTGGGCTCAGATTCCAAACATTCTTGCATGAAATTAACACTTGGAGGCAATAAGATGCTAGTGTTGTAAGTAGTGTAGAGTACATAAACTATGGAGGTGCAGGGAATAATCAATTCAACATTTAACTGTTACTATAAAAGGTTAAAATATGATTGGATATAATGCATCCAAAGTTGTAAAATATATATTGATATGTAAAATGCATTTATACAGGTCTTGTTATGCACTGTAATAGAGACATTTGACACCAGCATGGTTAGAAGGGCATACCTGTGCACCTCTTCTGTTTTTTCCATTGTTTCAGTTTTCAACATTAACAGGTGACGGAGGAGGCCGACAATGACACGGAACTGATGCTCATCCTCCTGTGAAGAAAGTGCAATTAAAACCTAAGAAGGTTATGCAGGCATTTTTAAACAAGGGTACTACAGCAGCTCTCTAGACCTAACAGCATACACAAATGTAATAGGATATAGTAGTGTTTCTAAATACCATAAGGGCAATCTGCATGGGATTTATAAATAATACTACAAGAATAGTACCTTAATAAAAAAAATTTAAAAAAAAAACAAAAAACTTACAGTGGTCATGAGACTTTCAATCCTGCATCCACTTAAGTTCACAAGAATAATGACAAAATATATATTAAGTGTAGGCATTTTTACTGGCATTGGAATACAGACATCCACGGTTATCTCACTAGGGTTTGAGATCTGATGTGTAGTAAATGATTTGTTTTGTTGGGCTTTCCTTTGCCACTCTGTTGGTGCCACACTTAGATACAGTGTGCTCAAATGAGTATCTAGGTTCAATAATAGTTTTAGTATCGATTAGTATCTGCTTTTTGATACATCTGACCCTACTAATGTATTTATACAACTTACCTCCCCATCTGGATCACTGAGTGTGAGATTAAACAGGGCTTTCAGTGCCTCCATGGCCCTCTCGTTGCCCTCTGCAGGAATAGGCAGGGCCTGTGGATCTGGGCGGGCCGCCTCATAAGGACCCACCCAGTGAATGTCCAGTGTGTGCTCCAACATCTTAGTGAGCAGAGTCACAGCTCGACAGTCTTTTCTGAGGCACATTCTCAGATCCGGCCGCAGTGCAGAGAGCAGGAAAAGGAGGCGCAGTGTGAACAAGCCTACTTCATGGTGCCACGTGCGAGCACTGTGCAGTTTACCACACAGAGCAGGAGCAAGCTGTACATCCACACTGACCTGCTGGGCTGTGGGGCTGTTGAAAACCACATTGCATAGACATTTTAAGGCCTCAACCACCACTCTCTCCTCCTCCTCTGACAGACTGTCTTCCTGGAGGCGACTGTGGCTGTGCTCTGCCTCCTCTCCCGTGCTCAGCCTGGCCATAGCACTCAGGGTCAGCATCCCCTCTCTGGTTGCCACGGGCGACAGAACGCGCTTGTCTCTGGACATGATGCGCAGTGTTTCCAAACACGTCCTCTGACAGCTGTAGGGTACCTGCCGCCTGAGGACTGTCAAAGTACTCTGACACAGTTTCTGCGATGAGAAACCATTAAAGAGATTAAACATAGCACATAGCCAACAGCGTCAAAGAGGCAGGAGGCGGCACTTACAATCCGCAAGGCTTCTTCCTTCTGGTCAAACGTGAAGGTGCGGCTGTTCTGAAACACAAAGATCATTTTCCTGAGTCTCAGGAGGAGCATGTGGCAGATATATAAACCGGTTTAACACGTTGATAATTGATACTTTGCATCCTTCTGGATACGTAGCATGAACAATGGATTAAATGACTTTATATATGAGCTAGCTCAATGTCAGGACGGTCTACTGCGTCATTTTATTGGTATTCAATATTATTTAAATAGTTATAAACAATGTATATTTAGTTTCAAGACAGTTAAACTAGCATGCTAGCGATGCTAGGCTAATGTTAGCTTCCCTGTTTGTTTTGGTGTGATAAAAGAGAAGCGTCTGGACTCACCTCTCGGTTATAACGCTGTAGAAGCTGCTCGATGTCTTCATGGTTTCCTCCTTCGATCTCAGACAACATCTGATTCAAGTCCATTGTGAATAATTGATAAAATGTGTAGATAAACGGGGGCTTAGCGTGTTGATGGCTACGCTAGCTCCAGTGTTCCTGATTGAGCTCGTCCCTCTGACACTCCCCCACCGCGCACCGGCTGCTGCCCTTGTGCTTTTGTGCCTTCCTCTTCTTCTCGGAACCATAAATATGTACAGTACAGTCTGTGCTGGTTTATCACCTCTGTTTATGACACATCTATGGTCTGTGCTCAGAATACAGCCAGTCTTACGCACTGCTGACGCAAAAGGAGCATATTACAGTCATTCTCCACACAAGCAAAACGACGGGTGTAATAATATTTACCACTCCACCAGACCATAACACTTAAGATATTTACTTTGTGTTAACGTTATTACGTGTATCCTTTTGTTTCAGCGGCAAAGGTTCACTCAAGCTGCAGCTCATTCCCCCTGTGTGCTGCAGCCACAGCTCTGGAGAGGTTCTGTGTTTCCCAGATTGAAAAGAAATGCGTGTCATTGTCATGAGATCTCACATTTATTGTAATAAATAAATTAGGGCACGTCTAAAAGTCTTTAACTTTAGAGAAAGTAGGATACATGGCAGCACAAAAAAACTGGACCAGTCTCTGTTTTGAGTTGATTTTCTTTCCATCTCACACATCAGTTTAACACTGCATAAAGACAGCTTACAGTGCTTTTATTTACAAAAAGTTACAAGACTTCATCATACTGTACATATGTATAATTTTCTTTTGTACAAATACCCATAGGGTAATAGGTCCTCAGATTTGAATGCATTGTAAAAACACACAACCCTAGGTTAATGCATCTTTCACTAGCCATAAAAACATGTTACAAAGTTACACAAAATACATACTATATAGTTATATATATATTTATATATTGTCACACAAAACAACAGAAATGACATCATACAGTCACTGAGCTGTTTTACACAGCACATAAAAATACAAAACCCATGAGCTCACTGCTGTTGTAGAGTTGTGTGTTTGAACTGTCTGAATACATTAAGGCAGAAGTGTTAACAAACACAGACCCATGGTACTTCGCTGGTCCAAATGAGACAGCGCTGACCATAGAGCCAGAGCACAGGTACATTCTGAAACTCAAAGGCACATTTTGGCAGCAGCATTGCACTCTCAAAATGATTTTGCTGTAGGTTTGGACAATCTTTATCATTTATTTAATCAATACAAAATATCAAAAAGATTTCTTTAATTGTCAATACACCCATTCAGCTTTCCCAATACATGATCATGATCCACCACATGGCTGCTTGGCCTTCACTTAGGCTTCTTCAAGCGTTGAGTAGAAACAACACTGCTTAAATCCAGTGGTTATTTGGCCCAGCCTGTTGTGGCTTCTCCATTAATGTAGGCAAAGCCTGGGAAATGCTGTGAATGCTCATATTCAGTGTTTCTTCGTGATCCG
This sequence comes from Periophthalmodon schlosseri, assembly GCA_000787095.1. Classification (NCBI taxonomy): domain Eukaryota; kingdom Metazoa; phylum Chordata; class Actinopteri; order Gobiiformes; family Gobiidae; genus Periophthalmodon; species Periophthalmodon schlosseri. Next base: position 23,027 of record KN471689.1, read on the forward strand.
ATTGGTGAGTACATGTCCCCAGAAGCAGTGTAGCGAGATGAATGCATAGGTGGGCTGGTGTAACAGCTGTTGGCTGGAGACACATCTGGCCACCGGGGGGCGACAGGTGCCGGGTGCAAACGAGGGGTACTGCCCATTAGACATGGCTCCATCCTTGACATCTGCCCATTGAGCTGGTACTGGAAAAACATGAGAGGATTAAACTACAGCTGCTTCAGACACTTGTTTACAAATAAACATCTCAAAACTCAGTATTCAAAAAGGACAAAAGTTGTAACCTTAGCTAACCCCTATTCTATAATCAAGACTTGATGATGAGATTTAAGATTGTGTGGCACAAACTATACTGACCCTGCAAATGGTAATTTCCTGTCAGTGGAAATTATGGTGCCAGTTAAATTACTCTGCATTATAATGTCTAGTTTTAGTGCTAATAGGAGGAGTTTTTAGAACATGCTCATTGTGATTGCTCTAGGCATCCGCTTGTTAGCTAAAATACTGTGGACAGTTTCAGCTATATTAGCAACTTCCTACACAGACAAAGCACCAGCATTGTGCAGATTTTAGCACAGACCAAAAAGAGAGAAAATAGGAGCCTTTTCCTTTTTCGCACTAAGTATAAATACAAGCAAATGCATTATCAGGCATCATGCCATGGAAAAAGATGGTCAGGGCAGGTCACACACAGCTCAGCTGCTTCTGGTTCACAAGCATAAAAGAGAAAAGAGACCATTGAATGACAATATTTTATTAATCGGCCTCTAGCCCTTCACTGACCAGTGACAGAGATTAGGAGATTATAGAGCAACAGCCTTCTGGACACATGCCTTTCAGTGGAGAGTTTACAATTTGAAGTTTTAGGCAAAATGAACACTAAGGCCAAAGTGCAACTGTATGTCCCTCAGCAGTAAAGCTATTCTTCAAGGTCTAAGATGAAGAGGTAAAAATATACAAAACTAATTTAAGAGTAAATTCCCCTTAGAAAATACATATTTTTGTTGTTAAGAGGTTTTAAATAATAATTAAATATAGTTTCCCAGACTGACCTGTGCAGATGAGCGGTGGTAAGCAGAGTAGTGCAGAGGAGCTGCAATTGGAGGCTCATGTCCCAGACTTGGGTACTGGCTCTGGATTGTGTGAGGGTGCTGGTTTGGATAACCTCCATAGTTGTAACTCCCAGTATACCTACACAATCGATTATTTTAGTTATTTTTAAACTTGTTAGTAAAAGTGCATGTGTTTGTAACAGTATTCTTACCCATGCTCCTCTCTGTAGACTGGCACTCGGTGGGCAGAGGATGGGGGCGGGGCTGGGGCACTGCTCCTCATACAGGACAGCTGATGACCCGCCTCTGCAGACGAGCCTCCTGCAGTAGTCACTGTGTATGTAAGGGACCAGGTATATGACTGAACAGCGCCTGGCAGACACATATGTAGACACAGAGGAGACCGTGTTGTAGCGGCAGAGCTACATTTGGTGTTCTGTGTGATGGAAGAATGAGCAGAGCCTCACCTGTGGTAGTGGGTACTCCAGGGTACTCAGGAGACACAGCCGCTGTGGGAGAGCCAGTCGAAGAGACCCCCACAGAATGGACTGAACGAGCAGGAGAGTACGGGCCTGGAGAGGGAGGGGTGGGAGTTGTCTCTGTGAGTGTGAAGTCCTCCTCGCGCTCTGCTGAAAGTGCAGTGAAAGTTTTAAGTTGGGTCTAAACATGTGGATATTACTTTAGGATAATAAACAGTGGCTACACATGCACACCACGATCTGATTATTATGTGAGTTCTGAATACTTAAGATTATTAAAATGGCATGCAAACCACAAAATCTGATGTGAGTAATTTGAGGGACCATGATCAGAAAGATATTAGATGATTTTGATCATTTTAATAGTCTTATAACTCCAAAAATCTGCTTTATAGTGTGGATGTAACGGCAGCCAGTGAGGGTCAAAATATCTGAAGTAGACTGAAATCTGCTTAATTTAATTTTAAACTTTAAACCTAACCAATTTAATTCATTTGATGTACTCTGACAATATTGTTCACCATATATTTAACATTTATTTTAGGACTAACCTGTGCCGTCGCCCTTCATAGCCCTCATGAGGTCATTTGCTCTCTCCTGACAGTGCAGAGACTCCATCAGATAAAGCACATAGTCATCAAACATGAGATGGATCAAATGAAAGGACCCTGTGGAAAAACCAAAAATACAATATGTTTTATATACATGCATTTTATTATTGTTTCTTTTTATTACTTATTTTGGCCCATAGGCTTAATTAGACAGGAGATTTAACCGTGAAATGGGAAAAGGAGAAACTTTCAATCGCTAATTGTTGGAGTCGGGAATGGATCTCACAATGCTGAAGCCAGCAACAGAGCCTAGGCAAATACATCTATTTGCTATAGTAGTATAATGACAATTATTACTATTATCTTTTCTTGTTTTTATTATATTAATGTCCAAAATTCTCCAAAACATTTTTAAGGATATATTATGAAGATTTCTTTTTATTATTATTATTATTCAAATACTATTCAATTTCACCTTTTAAAATCTAAAAGCTTTGCCGTACCCCTGGTTGGGAAACACTGACCCAGATTAGCGCTGTGAGATTAATTGCAATCAAATCAAAAATGTAATTTGAATGGATGCAATTAGCAAATTGCAAAGGCTGCAATTTTTTGAAGTACCATAATTTCCTCAAACAACAAAATATTCTGTCAAATTCTGCATAAAAACAGCATACTAACCCTGTAGTTTAGATGTGTGCAAACATGTTCTGAAATGTGATTCTTGTGTTAGTTTGTCAACTCATATTTCAATCTTTTTCAAACTTTGAACAGACTGCGAATAAAACATAAATTGCAAATCTAATTAGAACTGCAACGCTTGCCAGAAAAAAAAAAAATCGCAATTTGATATTTTCCAAAATTGTGCATCCCTAGCCTAGACCACTAGGCTATTGTATTGATCTATATGTGCTTTCAAACATACAATGTATTTGCATTTCCTATTACATCACATCTGCCACATAAGCATGGCAGACATGACTGAAATATGCCTGATGAAGTTACTGGCAGAAATATGTCAAGTGACCCTTAGGTCGTACAGCTGAGAAGGCTGTGTCACAACTGTGTCATTGTGCTGGTGACTGCTGTTGCCGTGTGCATAATAAACACTTTGGACTATTCAGAGAGCGGGGAGCTATACTGACCGCTCATAAAATGGAAAAGACAGACAAACACATCGGGGAAGGGGAGGAGCGCTTTTGTTAATTAGCTGTTTGTGCAGAGAAAACCTGCTGTATCAAAACACTGCAACCATCTGTGTCTTTGATATTTAGACAAGGGCAAAGGAGGCAGCAAAGGCAAGAGAAGCATTTATTTTACAACTTTAAACTACACTTGTAAACAGAAAACTAATAAAGTAAGACACATGTACTTGCACTTGAGGTGATCACCTCAAATTGTAGAAAAAGAGGGACAAGTTATTGACTGTGGAGGAACAAGAAGGATAAGCTTGGGAAATTTAAGATAATATAATACCAGCAATATCACCATACGATTTTTAGTATTTATCAATAGTACCGTAATACAGGTTTGAATAGAAATAGGTTCAAACATATTACAACCCTAAATGCCAAAAGCCCAAAAAATCTTGATTTCTTTGTCAGAAAATATCATATGAAAAGGGGGAGCCAATCTTTAAATATGTGGGATGAAGAACAAGAGCCTAAATGGCTGTACGGGACAACCAAAAGAGGGACACGTGGTCACTAGGGCTGAATGATTTGGGAAAAATATCTAAATTGTAATTATTCTGACAAGCATTGAGATTAGATTTACAATTTATGTATAAATAATGTTCAAAGTTAACATTTTAAATGCATCCAGAAGAATTGACAAAAACACTGAATTATGAACTGACAAACTAATAAAAGAACGACATTTCAGAACATATTTGCACAGATCTAAACTACAGGGTTAATAGTTTAAATTGCGATTCACGATTCATCTTGCGGCTATAGTGGTCACCCTAGCCACAGCAGGAGTTTTACATAGATATTGTAGTTTATTTGGTTAGCTCCTTTATAGTGTTGGTTTCAGTAATAATTCAATTATAGTCTCACCAAAGCTTGGGGCACTGTGGAGGGTCATATCCCGAATGACTCTGGTACCAAAACATGACCACATC
>KN471689.1:33153-49921 GCA_000787095.1 Periophthalmodon schlosseri
TTCAAGGTGCCTCCAGGAATTTGGGAAACCTATGAATTTTGCTCCAAACTGATAATGTTTTTAATGATAAACTGAAAACCTGTCACCCATTATACTCATTAGACAAGTTCAAATTTGTATTTTTCATTTTCATTTTCACCTTTTCACTAACACTGAATATTCACAATAGAATCATCCCATGGTTATGAAGACACCTGGACATAGCTGTTGTATTCAGCTAGTTGGAGCTCATTTTGATGAAGAAATGTAATATAATTGTAAGACATTCATAAATTTAGTTATTTTTGTGGTCTTAATTGCACAAAATGCAAGTCCTGTAGAATATTTTGCTGACTGCAATAAATACAGTAAAATGCAGTGACTGAACTATAGTAACCAATCCAATAGCCTGAAGCAAATGGCAAATACAGGTACTACATATAAGAGGTGGGATAATAGATAAATGATATATTTGTCCCAACTGTTGATTTGAAGGTATGCAAAATTTGAATACTGAGTATATTATGTATAATAAACACTATTTAAAATGGCTGCAAAAGAGTTTTTAAAAATGTATATAAAACAAACTTGCAGTGTAAATTTTCAAATAAGGTTATAAGTAATATTTTTCAACATATGTGGTTAATTTTAAGTCTTCTCATGTTTTGTGTGATACTTTAACCTCAATAATGACATTCTATACATACCGTTTAGCAAATTTCAGATTTTATAACCTCTAAATATTGTCATCAGGATCATCCAAAAAAAAAAGATATATTATTTTTTGTCAATATCATCCATCCCTAATACTAATAAAAATATTTAAATTACTTTGGATATGTGTCTAGAGTAAATAACACGCACATAAGATGCATGTGTAAACCCGAACCTTTCCGAAGCTGGCAGCATTCACGGGCTGCATGTCGTGTTTCTCGCTGAAGTCCAGGTAGTGCATGTAGAGGGCGCTTCGGGGAATACACACGCCCTCTGCAATCTCATAGTTATCCTCCAACCTGCAATAAGAGCGGTGTCTTTAGGGAAGTCTTGTGTCCATTCATTAAAATAGAGGAAGAAACATAGCAGGAGATGGCTGGGATCTTGTTGTGTATGTTTGATAGAGCTGGAAATGAATACTGTAATGATAAAACTACATATTATCTAATTATCTAATATTTAGGATATGCCTCAATGACGAGCAAAGACAGTCAACGTAAAGCACAATTTAGGATCGAACTGACCACTTGGGGGCAGTACAACAGACTGGGGCGAATATATACATGTCTACTAATTGTGTAGTGTTATTACATTATATAGTCTCACTTGTAGTTTATTACTGATCAGTTGACTCTTAAATAGAAATATTACCACACACAAAACAAATTTAAATCTAATCGTTATGCATTACATTTTTGTGTGTACTCTTTACATGTCTGATTGTAATTATTGACCAGTTTTTATTCTTAAACTACACAACGATAATAGAATCAGCTAAAGATTACCTGTATGCATTACTATATTTTTGAGATGCTACAACACAAATTCATGTCCTGTTTTACGTCAACAAACATTTTGCATCTGAATTTATATCTCAGTTTGCTTTAATTGATTATTTTGTATTCCACTAGAGACCATGTGACACAGGTGTGCAATGGACAGCTCACTAATAACAACCTCTCAACTGTACAATTGTGTTTTAAACTGGTTGCATTTTAGCTTTACAGCGATTAGTTTTGTTTGTCAATTAAAAACTTTAAACTATTAAGAATTCCAATTATAATTATTATTTTACTTTTAATAAAATAAGCAATGGTCTTATTAAAATGGGACACATGTTGATAGAAAATATGACTTATCAACCAGCTAGTTCTCATTACTTATCTCCCCTGTAAACATGCTTAAATGAAGCTCTACTAATGCTTTTTATTCATGCTACAACTTGCAGTGAAACTAAGAACAGCCTCTGGTAACCCATGACAACTGTAATTACTACATACATTACTCTACTAATATGATTTTAGCAACAACAATTTGTTTAATTGTCAAAACTAAATCACTGTGTATCACTGTGTTACAGAAGAAACTTAAACATACCATTCAAGAGTAGCAGGTGTGGAGTGTGGTTTAGATGCTCTATTATTCTCTTTTTCTTCATCTGAAAGACAAAAAAAGAAGTGAATTCAGACAGCAGAACAAAATAAATCCTATACTTTAAATGCCAATGTGTGGAGTACAAGTTAAATACATATTAATTGTAACAACCAAAGACTAGTTAACATAATGGGAGTCTTACGTTCATCATTGGACATGTTTCCCAGAGACGTGTGGCTGGAGTAGCGTTTGCTCTCGCTCTCATTAAGGCATCTTTCAATCCAGCTCTCTGAAAACACAATTAGCAGCTTTTAGAATTTCAACGATACTTCCATTTGAACTGCTAGTTTTGCACTGCTGTTCTGTACATGCTGTATGTATTTTTGCAATTATATTCAGTCAAAGTTTATTTTATTTAGCACCTTATTTTGTGCATGCCTTTATCTGATCATAGCTAAAATTGTACTAATATTATTCATTGTTTTATGCTGTACCATACCACCGTAGCAAGTTCCTAGTTTGTGAATTTAGATTGTTTTTACATTCATATTCTTATTTATACATTTATTTCAGCATCAGTTGAGAATAGATAAGTAGCATTGAGTAGTAGTATGTTTTAAAAGTGTCCTACCTTCTTAGTCGTAGTCTGATCACGATAACTTTGCAAAAAAGAAACATCTCTATCTGTTTATACTGACTAGGGCTGAACGATTTGGAAAAAATATCCAATTGTGACTTTTCTGACAAACATTGCAATTGTGATTTATGTTTTAATAATAGGATTGTGTTCAAAGTTCACATTTTAATACTGATGAACACGAAACTAAAAACCTAAACATTAAAAAAATATAACAAAACCTCTAGTGACATAAACAGTGCCATAGTAGCCTATAGAATACACGTTACAGGTCACGACTATGTCAAACTGAGATGACAACAATCGCTTGTGTGGGCAGCCGAGCAGCCATGGCTCTATTTGAGATGTTTTCAGCAGAGCGGCAGGAATCCAGCATTGTTCCAGAGCCACAGAGAGCGAATACACTCACTTCAAAAGGCCTGGGGACATCATGGGCCAGCCTGCTGCACCACAAACCATTGACAACGCTTAATTTCTACCTTAAAAACTCTAAACAACTTATTTGAAACATAATTCATCTACTTGCACTGAAGGCTTTGCACTGTTGTTTTGCCCACACTGTATATTTGTATATATTCAGTCAAAGTCTATTTTTTATTTTTATTTACCTTATTTTTAATGTGTGCCTTATTTTTATTTTATCATAGCTTACATTACTATTATTATTCATTGTTTTATGTTGCATCATAACGCCAAAGCGAGTTATCTGTTCACGGACACTGGCAATAAAACTGCACCACTAATGTGCTGTCCACCACTGAGTAAGAGCAGAGAAACTTAATAATGCATAAAAACAATACAGAAATTTCAAGTTTTATTTGAACAATTTTGTTCTCAACTCTGCAGGTTAAACTGTTTGCATGTTATTCTAAAATCATAGTAACATTTCCTGGGACTAATGGGGAGGACACCTGTTGCTCCAGCCATGATTGTACTACAGCAAAGGGTATAAGTGTATTAAAGAATATCCTAGCAGTCACTTTGGTTAAAATGTATATTTGCTATTCACTCTAAAAACTTCAGTCCAGTTGACAGAATTCAATTTTCTTTTGCTACGTTTTCCATACCATGTACTGTTGTCATTAATTTTGTCCCTTTAGATTTAATTCAGTTAGATTAACACAATATGGTGTGGTATGACGATAGTTACATAAAGCGGTAATAACATTTCAGCTAAGATGATGACTCAAAATCCAAAACTTAAGCTTGAATAAAGCTCAAGCTAAAAGACAGACTTCAATTTTCACTTTTCTTTTGCTATGTTTCCTATACCACGCACTTCTGGAATTTATTTTGTCTTTTTATATTTTTTGTTTTATTAACACAACATGGTCTGGTCTAATAAGCCTATTTACATAAAGTACCAGCAAAAAGATGGCTCAAAATCTTAAATTTAAAACTAAAAGCTCAATCTCAAAGACCAAATCCTGCAGCTGAGAGAGAGTCCGCTGAAGTGAAGCTAATTCCTCAAGCTTCATTTGCCACACTGAGGGACAGATGAGTCGGGATCCAAATAAGTGGATTAAATCTGATCAACAAGTGACAATGGGCCACTTAAATGAGGAATTTAAAACCTCAAATCAAATAATGATTTAAACATTCTGCAAAGTAATCTTGTTTGCTTCGACATTGTAATTTTAGGGATGACTCAAAATAGTTATAATCCTTGAACAAATTGTCCTTTATTCACACAATCCTAAAAAGTAGAAACTTGGTTGACAGGACAGAGCAGGTGCACAAAATCTACTGGATTGTTACTTCATATAATTAATAATATATGAAATAATATATAGTCCCATGTGGGTAATTTGATCTTCCGTTAATTTATCTGAACAGATTCTTTTCTTTCAGACCAAAAGGAGCAAAGGAAGGAATGGCCAAAATATTTAGTAAAAAATTACTAGTAGAAAATGTGGCTTTTGTAAATTTTGTTCATAACCCTCTGAATGCTGTCTCTTCATTTAACCACGACTTTCTGCTTAACTTAAGTAAAATAAAGATAAGAAACGTTCCTAAAATTGAATCTTAAATCACTTGGACGGTCATTGCTCCAGTTAGAGGCCCCTCATCCATTGGGACGGATCCAACAATCCAGCCCAGCGTCGGAGTTTGCTTCACTGACCTGTGGATTCCATGTCAGGCTCCTCCAGTAGCCCGCAGTGCATCCTCTCCCATCCACGGCACCTGCTCCCTCCAAGAAAACTGCCCCAAGACAGCTCTACCTCTCCCCCTGCTCTGTGTCCCCGCGTCCTTTGGTTCCTTAGGTCCTTCTTGGTCCTTCTTACTCTTTCCGTGACCACTAGCCGTCACTGAAGATAAGGAGGAACTGAGGAGGGTGCACTCGGAGAGGAGGTGGTGGAGAGATTGGTGGGTTGGTACGTGGGGGGTGAAGGAAGAAAAAAAACAAGGGAGGGGGAGTAGTAGAGTCTCCAGAAATCCAGCGGGGGGAAAGCCAGAGCCGTCAAAATGTTTGCTGATGTTTCATGGGAAAAGGGCTGATTTTATTGGAGCCCTGATGGGGGGACATGTCATTGATAGGCTTGGACGGTTGAATGGGTCCAAGTCAGGGGATGTGGCAAGGCTCACTGGAAGTCTTTTGTGAGGCTGTTTTGAATAATAAAGGCTCCCTCCCCACAAAAAAGAGAGAGAGAGACTTGGATCTACACAAGTCTTAACACAGTGGCCTCCCCGTCTTATATTATCACATTTAATATATTTTACACAACCGCCAGACAACAAATAATATACACACGCATTATAATTCTAATCTAGACACCTGTTGCCAAAATGAATTCAAATTTTCCCACACTTAACAATGCAACTCCAAAACTCTTAGCTTGCCACGCTTTGCACAGAATTCCCAACATCAATACGGCACAAGTAGGGAATTTTTCTTTGCAGGTTCTCGCCTCCTTTTTGGCCACTCTTTTTGCTAACCTTATTTTGGTGCGCCTCTATAAAGAAAAGCAAGGGGACTGGCCACAAAAGCGGGGGAAGTAAAAGTGCAAAGCTTGAGGCTGGGAGGGCTCTGATGGAGTGCCTGAGTTGGAGAAGGGAAAGTTGTGATTAGAATATGAATAGGTCCACGGGAGAGGAGGAGAGAGGGAGAGAGAGAGGGGGAGAGGGGGAGAGGAGAAAGGAGGATTATGGCTGAATTACTCACCACACTATGGGATGGCTATGGAGGAGGTTTTGGGGATAGTTAGTGCGCAGGCGTCGCCCCGTGGCCACCTACGGCACATGTGAGAGAGAGCGCGGAATGGTATGGGACATTTGAAGAGCTAAAAGGAAAAGATAAGAATTATAAGAGGATACAGCAATTGGGAATGTATTTTAAAGGTCTACTGCGTAACTTTTTGGATAGTGGAGCTCAGTCACCAGCTTGTCTTAATGAAGATACTTTTCCTGGAATGTTCCACAGTATGGCATTAAATCTTGCTTGCTTATTCAATTACAGGTGTGTTTATTCCTAAAGAAAATACCTTGAAAAAAAAAAAAAAAAGACAAAAACTGTGAGCGGGGTTCCCTCTCCATAAATATGACCTTTCTCTATGAAGACAGATCTATTCTAGTATAATGGCATACTGTGGAACATTTCAAGCAAAACAATAACATGATTTTCTGTAGAGACAAACAGGCTTCGGGGCCTCCACCAGAAAAGTTATAAAAATGTATTCAATTATTTCAAATCAATCTACACTCCAAAAGGTAACCCTAAATGTAAAGTGTTTATTTTATATGGCTGTTTATGTCTCATTGACTTTAAATTATGAAAGTGATTTTATAAAGCTGTTCACATACTAAAGGAATGGTCAGCTATTTCATATTGTTGTTTGATGTAAAGAATAGTGAATAATTGTAAAATTGTGATGTTTCTTTGCACAATAATCGTAACTACAATACACTACTCTACAGTTTGATATGGTCCCATCCATTCTTGGAAGAGTTGATAGGGACTTCCACGGAGTTACCATTAATTTCAGTCTGATAAAGCAGGGGAGGGGTGACATGGGTTAGGGTTCCGTCTGGTCCCAGTAGAAGTTCTTTTTCCACTGTTATCTCCTTATTAGTGCCAAATAAAATGGGACAGGTGCAGTTTCTTCCCCTCTCAGGCACAAACGGATGTGTATGGCTTTTGTTCAGACAAAAGGCATGTATTTGCGTGAGCAGGGGGCACGGCGGTGACACTACATGACAAGTCGAGGCTGTGCTTTTAACAGAAAGGCAGCGGAATTAAACTTGTGGATTCACACTGGTCTTCTCTGAATATGTTGATATAACTATGTAACTTTTCTAATGAAGGGTCCACAACCTGCTTCTATCTATGCAAATGTTATTGATTTGCATAGATTAATGCCATACTGTGGATACAAACTTCTCATTCTTAATGGAGACAAGCAGGTTAACCCACCAAGCTAAGTTATAGGTCAAATCTGTGGAGAGTCGACTCTGCTATCAGCAAGACTACATGTTTTTCAAAGCATTTTTGCAATAAAACACCTGTAATTGAGACAAGATGGATAAGCTGCATTCCAGGCAAATCAATAACATTTCCTTGGAGACAAGCGGGTGGCAGACTCTGGTCCAGAAAAGTTGCATGAAGCATCTTTAAGGGACATCCTTTGGGACAGTGAACTAGGACAAACAGGTGTTATGGAAATCAAATGACTGAATCAATGAACAAAAGCAATTCATATACAGTAAGTAAAAAGTGTGTAACACATTGCAATTGAAACAAAAACAGAAATTTATTATTTACACATAAAAAGTTGTGAAGAGAAGCATAATAACAAAAATATACTTGACATGCCAGTTCTTTATCGGTTCACTTCAGTTCAAAACTAATTATAACCAACTCAACAGTTTAACTTCTCAAAAGTGTTTTTGTAGATGTCTTGTCACTCGTTGTAGCGTGACAGTTTCAAGCGGGGGATGATGTTCATGGACTGCAGCTCCTGAAACAGCAGTTTGCAGGCATACGGGATCCTCAGAGTCGACACGTGACATGAAGACTTACAGTAGTGACACCTGTGAGACAAAACATACACAAGATTAGGGCTATGAATAATACTTACCATGATTTTTCATTTGATTTTATTTTGTCCTAAAAACTAATAAAAACGGTTTTCACTGTCATTTTCTGCACATAAATAACTTGACTTGCCTTTTCAAATTTAAGACAAGAAAATTGGCTGTGGATCTCTCTATTAGAAAGACTGAGGTCAGTGACGATTATATCCTGGCTAGAAGATGAACTCCCACAATATTTTTACAAACTGGCAAGAAACCATCTGGTCGGGTTAGCCAGTGGTTCAGACCAATTGCTGGGCGGCATTGTAGTTCGGGCGGAAGTCAAAGGTGAAGCACCCAAACCAACCAAAACAAACATGGCAATGCCACTTTTCCTGATCACTTTGAGCCAGATCTACACATTTATCAGAGTGCTACACATCTAGGGGTAGCCAGGTTACCATGATTATTTATATACATTTCTATAAAGGCTCATGTAAATAAGAAAAATGTAAACAGTAGAAATGTACTGACCATCCTGAGTATCCCAGCAGGCCACACTGTCCACACACATCCACCTCGAAAGCGTCACTGGAAATCATGAGACGCTCCAAAAGTAACATACTGGCTCCGTACCCGATCAGACAGTCCCGCTCCATCTCCCCCAGACGCAGCCCTCCGTCTCTGGACCGACCCTCCGTGGGCTGCCTGAGTGACAACAGTTCAGAGTGAGTGAAGACAGCAGGATAGAGTTAATGCAAAAACTAATGCTGCAACAAATCATTTAAACAGGTGTCAATACTGTAAGAAATCACATAAATCACAAAACTGGAGTTTTCCTAACTAGTTTTAGAAGTGATTTGATCTCTATCAGAACCAGTATAAGACCACATGGTAACATTAAACTATTCATGTTTTCTATAAAAAAAAAAAAAAGAAAAATACTCAGTAAAATCAATCAATCAATCAATAATCTGATAACTCCAGAAATCACATAATGAGATGATTTTAGCTTTAATACTGTATATACAATACAATTACCTGGTGAGAACAGCTCTGGGTCCCCGAGCTCTGGCATGCATCTTATCCAAAACCATGTGCTTTAGTTTCTGATAATAAATCGGTCCAAAGTATATGTAAGCTTCCAGTGGCTCTCTGCAGAAAACAAAAGTTATCAAAACACAAGAAACACAACTCTGAAGAGGTCATTGTAGCACAGTATGAAGGCTTATAGTTACCCAGTGATTCCTGAGGTGACGTAGTCTTTGCCTTGGTAGTTGTATCCATAACGGATCAGGTCCTCACACACGTCCTTAACTTTACTCCCTCCGAACGCTGTGCCATAGTGAAACCTTCCATCCAACACCCCCGCCTTTCCAGCCAGGAGCTCGATCAGTTTGCCCACCTAAAATAGAAACAATAGGTATGGGGAAAGATTAGTAACATAACATGAAGAAGTCTTAAAACTTAGTAAAGTTGTTTATTTTGATGAGAAAACAAATAGTGTAGGTTATACGAACTAAGCTAATTGTTTCCTTGCAAAACCTAGTATAAACAATGCAGATTTGGGGATTATAACTGAGCCTATACACACAGTACTGCAGTGGACAAGACAGGCTGTTGTGTTGATGGTTGATTTGAACAATTCCTTTAAGGTCAAATCCAGATGATCTCTGACCCCTGCATATAAAAGGAAACACCTACTCTCATTTCACTCTGAGCACAGAGACATCCACTGGAGCCAAACATTTCACAGCCTTTTCCATGGCAACCAAGGCGAGTAAACACAAGGCACTGACAACTTTAGCCATAAAGATTATTCAGCTTTTACAGTGTAAAGGATAAGACCAGACACTTGTCTCCGCCAAGTTTCATGTCATCCGTATTCAGCGCGTCCCCTAGTAGTGTTTGATCAAACTTGCACATAGAGAGCGACAATGGAGCTCCGCCGCCGTCCGTTTCCGCAGCAACAAATATCTGTTAGTGAACAGTGAGACCGCTGCTTAGCCGTGTCAATAGACGTGTGCTCTGGAGCTCATGATAACAGCAAGAGGAGAGGGGCTGGATAATGAGCGTTTTGTCTCACAAGAGTGACACAAACTTATGAAGAGCAGGGGTCAACACAGGGACCAGGTGATCGGAGGGGCAGACTCAACGCCAGAGAATAAAGACTGCACAAGGACTACTCAGTTTCTAGAGTTTGCAAAAAGTGGAATTCTATCTGGCCTTATAATATGTACAGTTATATATGAGATCCAAGTTATGTGTGAGGGGATGTTACCGTCATTCTAGAGGGGTATCCGTGAGGGTTCATGATGACATCGGGGCAGATTCCAGTGTCACAGAAGGGCATGTCCTCCTGCGGGACGATGAGGCCGCAAACACCTGACAAACAACAAACAGATAAAATACCATTAACTTATTCTCCATTTTAGGCCAATATAAACTTTTAAAATTTTAATTAGTTGTTAGTGACTGGATTTCCTCAAGTCGTCCAGGGAGGTTTCATCACAAAAGAAAAAGTAATTCTGTCAACAGGACAAAAGTTTATAAGAGAAAAAAACTCAACTTACTTGCTTAAATTTATATCTTAACTTAAAAGAAACTGTGTTGGTCCAGTTGACAGAATTACTTTTTTTGCAATAGTTGTTAGTGTCGTTTCTGATGTGGTCAGACTCAGTCCTGTTGACTCACATGACTTGGGTTTGAGCGCTCTAGTAGTCAGGTTTTTAAGTGTGAGCGCAAATGTTTACTGAGGGGTCGAAACACTCTTCCCTGGCTATGGCAAACAGATTGTAGAGCCATTTGCAAATGAAAAAAAGAAAAAAGGAAAGAAAAGAAAGGGTGCAGGAAGTGGAGAAAGGTGCTTAGTGTGACAGAGAGAGTGGGATTACACATCTATGCCTTCAGTTCAGCTCAGAGGAAGTGAAGAGGAGAGACTGAATCGTGCACGTGGGAAAAATGCACTATTAGTAGAACAGATGATGCCCAGTACACACACTATGGGAGTCTGCAGGATGTGTAACAGGATGTTGACCAGAAACAAGTGCAGCCACGGCCTGAACAGTCCTCCAACAGCAGGAAGTAGAGGAGGTGGACAGAAACCA
Source organism: Periophthalmodon schlosseri (assembly GCA_000787095.1). Taxonomy (NCBI): domain Eukaryota; kingdom Metazoa; phylum Chordata; class Actinopteri; order Gobiiformes; family Gobiidae; genus Periophthalmodon; species Periophthalmodon schlosseri. The sequence goes on from KN471689.1 coordinate 43,975, forward strand.
TAATGGGGCTGCTTTAGACAATGAAACAATTAGAAGTGGGTATTATACCAAAGCATGAACAATATTGTGAATGTTATTTTGAGGGTATGCAAACACCTAAATTAACACATTTACAAGCAGGTTATAGCGCATTTCTGAAGTATTACCAAAATATGATCAATTATCATTATAGGGATACTCCTAAAATAGAGATAACTTTACCAATATCGCTCACCTCTAGAAACAATTCTATTAAAGACAATACAATACTAAAATCAAGTCCAGAAAACTGAGGATGAAGACACAGGGAAATCTTTAGTAAACTACATTCACCATATCTTAAATATATTTGTACCTTATTTGACCAATTTTTGCTACTTTAATTATGTAGGGTTTTTTTTTGTTTTTTTTTATATAATCCTGATTATATTTTAGCAGTCCAACAGAAATGTGGCAAAACCTGGCTGTTATGGCTGAGGTTCAAGTATCGCACTGTAAAATTAAGTGTAGAAATGTTTTACACCAATGTTTCAAAGAGTATACTTGGATGTTATATTTTTAATCAACTCTTTTGCAACGTTTTTGATTAGTTTTTATTATTATTTTATTATATACTCAATATTAAAATGTTGCATATCTTCAAAACAACCATTGCAATATAACACATTTTTCTATACATCTTCCATCTCTATAGTTTTTTATTACCATGTATTAACTTTCTGTCATTAAAACCTAGTCTTATATTGTAATTTGTGAGCTACTGTGTCCAATTTATTTCCCTTGTGAATCACTTAAGTTTGTCTAAGTAAAACAGCAGTGCGGTGAGTAGACTCTGGTCTCCATAGCAGACATGCTCAGTGTTGTTTGTTTTGTGTGAAAGTGAATGATAAAAGAGGCATGAAATCAGCAGAGAAAAGCAAGACAACAGCCAGAATCCAGAGCCCTCCATCACTTCTCGCACAGCTCCACAGTGGCGGCTCGCACAATGGGTTGCTGCTCCTGAATCCCCCCAAAGCCCCCCCCCATGTTCCCCCCATCCTGCAGCGGGGAGCAGGGCCTGGTTAATCAGTGACTTATTCTGCTCCTCTAACCAGCATTTATGAGACTGGACAGGAGAGCGATCTACACTGCAAAAAACATACAAATATATGCAAACCCTTTTAGACAAGTATCCTGAATTCAAGTATATAACTATTTTCATGTAATAAAGTAAATTTTGTCTTGCCCAGTACAGATATATTATAAAAGCAGCTCTTGGGGTTAAAATGAGGGCTGTGCTGTCTGCATCTAATTATAATGCATTTTATCCTGTGTGAACAGGGAAGTGTACTCCTATTAGCATGCTAGTTGTTGTTAGCGTTATTGTGACAGCAAAACTTCACTTCTGAAAGTTGTGAAAAGTGCTCATTAACTCAACACGGTAAATAATTACAATTCCAGGAATGTGTTAACAAACTGTTTAAAATGGACTGTTTTTAAGATCGTAAAAATCAGGGGCAGTGCCTTTAATTTCAGGAGTTTTCTACAAGTTAGGATTTACTAGTTGGACTTACTTGTTTATGTTTTAATACTTCTTATTTCAAGACAAATAATTTCCATTGGGGGTTAGAACTAGCAAACAAAGCTTAAAAGCCAATAAACATTTTTATTATTATGTTGAACTATTTCTCAAGTAATTTTAACCTAGGCTAGATAAACATTTTTGCTGTGTACAGTCATTATTAGAGCAATAAAGGTGTTGTAATTTTAGATTTTCTGATGTCATATATATATATTTTTTATTAAATGTATTCATAACTTTTCTTATGTTTTTTGTTGACATTTTACAAACCAAGCAAAAATCACCAACTCAGGACAACGCATACATCTATAGGTCTTCCTGCATAGCTCTACTCCACCTAACCCCATGGTGACCCCTGTGTCATCTTCACTTTTAGAGCCTAGACCTTGTCCCATCTTTAGCCATCCGCTCTCAGTGTCCACAGCGTTAATGAAGAGAGTAAATTATGCATGGCGCCAGTTAGCTTTCTGATTAAAACATCATACTAGGTCTCTGTAGGGGAGGTGTGGCTGTAAAACAATAGACGCTGTAAACACTTTTTTCCAGTAGCCGAGGAACACTGCTGGGTTGTAATAAATTTGCATAGTCTGGCAAGGGACAAAGAGCCAATTAATTGAAAGGAGCTCTTGAAAGATGAGGACGGGGCAGTAACAGAGCAACTGCCAGTAACAGTTGACTCAACAAATGCCTGAGCAGTGAGAAGTTGTAGGGTGTGTTCACACTTGTACACATCACCAGCAAAATTGGGACAAAACTGGGACTTGCCCAGGACGAGAGCCTAGATCAGGATTAAACACAAGGATTTAAACCAGGTCTACATTAGGACTAGGGATGTCACTATATGCTCTTATTGTGAGAAGAAACAATACAATTTAACAATTATTCATGATTACTGTCACCAAAACCAAACAGTAAAATCCTTAAGTCACATTCATTCACTTGTAGAATGTGACTAGATTTACAAAATTATACTTTCTGAAGGGTGAAGTAAAGTTAATGCGACTTAAAGGTCATTTGTGTAACTTTTCCAGTGAAGGGTCCACCCAGTGTTTGTCTCAATGTTTTTGCTTTGACTGGAATGTTCCAAGGTATGGTATTAAAATTGCCAATTTCTGTGGAGATAAGTAGGTCATGCAACCAAGTAATTAACTGGTTATATCTGAGGAGAAGTAACCCGCTGACTGTAAGAATGTGTTTTAGTAACAAAACTGTATTGAATCAATGCAAGACAGATAAATGCCATGTTGCAGAACATTCCAGGAAAAGCAATAACATTTCCATGGAGACAACAGTTGGTGTACTCAGCTCTAGAAAAGTTACATAGTGCACACCTTTAAACAGCCAGATAAAAAGCACTTTACATAAGTTTATGGACGTTCACTTTTGGGGAGAACAGATCAAATTGATTAATTATTTTTGCATGTAAAATTCTCACTATTATTTTAGTTATTACAATTATCTTGTGACTTGATTAACTAGAATAATCAAATCAACCAATAATGTAGAGATTCCTAATCAAGACTAGCATGGTCTCAAATCAGGACCAGTGTAAACACATCCATGGTCATTAAAGCCAACAGACTGTAAGTTCCAAATAACAGGATTTAAAATCATACCTTTTTGCCCATGTCGACTGCTGAATTTATCTCCGATCTCAGGTCTTCTGGTTTGTCTTAGGAGGATCTTTATGAGGAAAGCATCTTCAGCGTTGGATGAGATCATGACTTTTTCAATGTACGAGTCTGTTGATCCCTTGTAACTGAAAGATGCATTCAGTGTTAAATTATTATTATTTTTTTATGTTTATTCTTGACATGTGGTTACCTGATGGGCACGTCTCTGTACTGGGGCTGCCCTGGCTGGGTACTGCCCTCCAGTGGTGTCTGGGTGACGGTTGGCATCGACTTGTTAACCAACACTTGCTTGTTTTCTACTTTCTCACCTTGAAATATTTGTGTCACATTTGAACAGGTCAATACAGCAAGCAACTTCGTGTGTAGGACTGCACAATATTTAGATCATAGAACGTCCCTTGTAAACAACAAAATATCTTTCTTACAGAAATATCATGCTATACCCGTTTAGACCTCTACAAACACGTTCCGAAATGCATGGGATTCGTTTATCAGTTTATATTTCAGCCTTTTCTCTAAGTATAATGCTCCTGGAGTTGTTTAAAATATGCACTTTTTAAGCAGGTAACGAAAATCTGGTCACAATCGAAACCACTATATAAATGAAATGTATTATTGATTTTTTAATCACTGAACTAAATGTAAAAGTTTGGGATATGTTGTTGTTAAAAACTGTCCAAATGTCAGAATGGATCTCATAATTCGTCTGTGAAAAGGACGGACCTCCATATTTGTGGAGATGCAAGCCCGCTCAGAGTAAGAACGCATGTTTTTTCAGTGCAATAAAACATCCAAAATGAAAAAAAAACAGGCCTTCATATTATATCTCATTTTTGGTAAAAAGTTGCACAATGGGGTTTTTCTTGTAAATGTTTCTTGCACAAATATCTTGTATTTTTAGTGCAATAATAGTAGTAACAAATATGCGTAGTCTCTATAACTGCAAAAAGCAGACTAGCTTCTTACCAGGGGAACAGATCCCGTCTGCATCCAGGATGTTGTGCCTCCAAATGGGCTTTCGAGTGGCAGCATCCAGCATAGGCCCCATCACTTTGTCAAAGGTTTGGTTTGTGTAACGTCTTAAAGTGCACTTGGCATTTTTATAGACAAGGCACCGACCAAACCCTGGAGTAAAAGGTAACAAAAATGAAATAATTAAATTAATGCAGCACATAAATTAAAATAAATACTCTTTGACTCAATAGGTTGCATTCACTTTCTAGAATTTGATTTCAGATGGAAGGCACAAGCCTATATAACTATGGGAAATTCATCATTTTTGAAAGAAATAGCAAAACTTAAGATTAACAAACACTGAACTTTATCATTATTTGTTATAGATTGGATCCACAAACTTAATACCATATTAATCTTATGGCTAAGTCCTTTCAACTGACAGCAATCACATCTTTAGGGTTGAACAATGGCACCTTTCTGAAGCTATTGTGAAAGACCAATTTCACTTTTGTTTATACTGACAGAGAAAATACTGACCTTTGTGCCAGTTTTAGTTTCATGTGGATAGGCCCAGCAATTATAGAGATATTAACCATAAACCAGGTCATTAAATCTGCAATCTGACAGTTAAACAGTAAATTCCACCATAGAATTATGACCTGTCTCCAGCTCATTGTTAAACTATAGGGATTTTAGAATGTTTTGGTGTCACATGATCTTACCTCTGTCAAGTGAGGCTTTGTTGAGGACCAGAGCGTCTTCAATATCATAGCCACTGTAGCTCATGACCGCCACAGTGGCGTTCTGACCAGCAGGCAGCTTCTCAAAGTCTATGAGCTCGATGGTTTTGGTTTTAACCATGGGTCTCATTGGGTAGGCCAGCAGGTACATCAGAGTGTCAATACGGTTCCTCTGGTTGTACCCAATAGTGCCTATAGAAAGAAGAAAATATTGTCGTTTAACTTTGCATTCAACAAGTGAACACACATTTAAATGGTACTTTTACAACAGTAATTTGAATGTATTACAGGTGCACAGGTGTGTGTACATATGTGGCACAAAAAAGTCACCTGTTATTTGGTAGCATAGGATTTTTATTCCCTGAGTCCTGAGCACTGTAGAAAATAGAAAGCAGTACTAAACAGCTCCTGTACAAAATATGATAAAAAAGTACTCTTTTGTTTTGCTATAAAATATTATGAACATTATTTGGTTTTAGGATTCTAGATGATGATTAGCACAACATAGGTACCAAAATAAGTATTGTTTAGGTACCAGCATTCTAAGCCAGGCATTGTTTAAGTATCAATTTAGAAAAAATGAAAAGCTGCCCAGCCCAATGTAAGTGTGACTCAAGAGACAGATTGAATAGGTACAGGTAGAAATGTTAACATTACAAATCAGATCATTTGTGGGGAAAAGCTGAACAACCTATAATATAAAATTCTAATTGTAATGTAATCTTAATCTATACATAAATTTAGATGCAAAACCCTTTTAGGTCACTAGGTAAGAAAACTGGCCACATATACAATATGATGTATGGTTAACTTTTTGCGCAATTTATTCAACAAATGTCGTAACATTAAACTTTGACATTGCAACATCTCTATGTAAGGGTTAATCAATGACGCTACAAATAATCTTGTTGCAAACATGGACCCATTATAATGAGCCTAAATTAGCATATCTATAGGACTCAGCAAAACAAAACGGAACAAGAGAGAAGTTAGTGGCCCAGATATGGTTCCAGTCTGTGTTTTTGTAAAGATGAAGATGAGAGAGAAATGGGAGGAGGTGAGAGGAGGTAGGCGGT